>JAGVSQ010001373.1:0-29848 GCA_022683975.1 Rhyacophila evoluta | reverse complement strand
ATGGTGCTTGATGGAAATTGATTTTAAATTCTAAATTATTTAAAACTGTTAAACTGCCATATGTGAGATCACTGTTAGCGACCTGGGTTTTGCCTTTCGGCATTTTCAAGAAAATTTTCTTATGGAAGTTTACCAGTTTTAAATAATTTAGAATGTATAATATTGTATTGGAGTCTTATATTTGTGTCATTCTTAAATCATACCTGATATCTTCCTTGATGCCTCTTCGTGAGAGAAAAACCTTCATAGAATGCCAAGATGTATCAGCAATGCCCATTAACCTGAGAACTGCTTCCAACACGTCCCTGACGGGAACAGGTGGAGCTCGTAGTGAGCGGACTTCGCTGAGGGACTCTGTTCCTATGTCACCGACTGCAGCACGAGCTTCTTGTATGGCGGGTTCAACTTCTGATAATTCTAATTCTATCGCTTTTTTCCTAAAAAAATCACAGTTATACAGTTGAGCACCACACTTTTGTGGCGTAACTTATATGTATAATATTACACGCGAAATAAACAAAAAAATAACAATTATATTGTGTGGCGTATGTTTTATTGAATTTTACATGAAGAAGATAAAATTAGTTTAACCTCTCCTGCAGCTTGGTATTTTCAATTTCGGTGCTCTTTTTAAGAGTCTGCATTTCTTCTTTATGGAGTGTGGCTGATTGCATTGTCACACCGATTTGATTTAGAGCCTGATTCGCTTTTGTTTGCTTTTCTGCCAAGGCAGTTTGCTGTTCAGCTGCCTCACTTTTCAACCGGGTGACTTCTGATTGTGCCTCCGTCAAAGCGGACACTCCAGCCTACAATATTAATATCATACAAAATAATATCAATGATATACTCTAAGGCCAAACCCATTTGTTTGCTCACTAACTTGTATAAAATTTTGCTTATTTTCTGTTAACATCTGTTAACATCTGTTAGATGAAAGGAGTGGCTAGGTAACACTAAAAAAGTAATGCATAACTTCTGATTTGCTGAATATGTATAAACATATGGATATTTCAATAATTAAATATCGACCCTGTTTAAGCAAAAAGCATTAACCCACACAGAACAATAATTCCATGAATGAGGTTTTATTCTTCTTTTCGGCATGCGAATTTGGTAGATACTTCTTTTTCTTAAATCTAAAGTTGAATTAAGATAATAATTCGGCATTTACGGGATGATTCCTTTTGGCAGATTGTGTATTTAGTTGTGTATATTGTGATTCTAAAAATAAAAGCACTTTTCAAAACACTGAGTGTTAATGCCTTTCGCCAAAACAGAGTTGATATATTACCATTAATCTTATTCGCTTGTCTTCCAGCAGTTGTTTGCGTTCTATATATATATTAAAGTACGTTTTGAGCATCATCACGTAGCGGTAGGGCGTAGATAATTCATTGTCTGTGATTGATGAGTATATATCAAATATATGATCAACAGGAATTGTATTTAGACCGATTTCCTTTTCAATCATCAACCTGCAATGGTTATAATTTGATTTTAATCAGTTTAAATTTATATTGGCATAATCATCACTTCAATGAAAAACAGTGGTAGTATATGAAAGGTGCAAAGTGCATAGTCATGTGTGGTACTTCTAGAAAACGATGGTACCTTTTGGCGATCGAGAGTGGCATTTGTCGTAAAGTGATATCCGACCATTTGTCCATCCAAATAAAATGACACCGTTGGTACAACAAGCTGTATGTTTCCAACAAGCTTTTTAAATTCATATCTTTGACATCCAAAAGAAATATTATTCCCAAGTGCTTTCGGACATCTACAAGTTCATATAATGTAAATAAAATTTTGACCATATTAGGGCTATCCAATGTTAATCCAAAATCAGAAGGCCCCATTCAAACAATCAGTTCAACAATTGTAGCCAGAATAATAAGTGAAGTACAGATGTTAAAATGCTTTTTCTATCGTTAAGTTTGGTAAACATTTATAAAATCTTGTAAGGAAAAAAAGCCATAAAGAGGATACATCAATTGTAATGCATTTCAAAAATTTTGGAAACTTGTAGTGACCGAATTTTGTTCAACGAACATGCAAATGACGCTAAATACTGACAGCCTGACATTTAAATGGAACATCCAGTATGCATGCATGAGATGCATTTGAAGCCGGAAATGGTAAACTAAAATATTTATGGATAACCAAGTTTCCATAAAGTGAATATTTAGAATGATGACATCATCCTTTTCCCTTTGCACTACTCGCTGTAGTTTTTATTTTCTACCAATTTTACAAATTTACCCTGGTTGATAGTATAAGTAAATGAGTCTTACTATTTACAAAGGACTCCACAGTTCTTGGTTCACCTCCAGTAGTTTTCATTTGTGAGATGAAAGTTTCCAGCTCTCGAGGTGAGAGTGGGAGATGATATGCACCTCCTCCAGAAGTGAGACCTCCCGTAAGGATGGCTTCTACACATCCCAGTACATTATTATCATTAGCAGCACCTTCCTCGAGGACTAACAATGTCAATACACCATCACAACCGCAGCCTGATAATATCTGAAAAAGAATACATTTAGAATCTCTATTCATGTTTATTTCCTAATTATTTATTTATATTCACGGAGTGGATTCAGTAGATCTACAAGATGGTATAGCATAGAAAGATTGGTTATTGGAGGTATCGTTTATGGGTGCATAATTTTATATATCATTGCCTGTTTACAGAACATTATAATAATTACAAAATAAATATTTGCTTACTAAGTTCTTTAATTTTGACAATAAGAATTTGAATTTATTAATTCAAGTATCTATAAATTAATCATTCAAGGATTTTTTCAAGAAATCTCTTAATTGAGCTCATTTTTAGTATTATTAATCTTCAAAATGATTCAATCATTGTATAAGTTTATATCCCAACATGAAATATTTTTGTGGTTTGAATAACCTTAAATAGAACTGAAATAAAATGGCGAAATCCAAAGTGAGTAACAATTTTTAAATTTAGAAAAGTAGTATACAAATATATAACATTTATATGCAAAGTTTAGGGATTTTTCAAACATAAAAAAATACTTATTTACATTTTTGATTTGAACAGTAAACTGTTGCGGGGTCGCCATGGTATATAAAGTAGCAGAGAGAATATCAGCTGCTATTTTGATGGCAGCTCTTCTACCAACGCCCACGGAGCCAGCCACAGCTAGACCGCTCTCACTTCCACAAGTCCTACCAACCATGGCACATAACCGTCGCATCTCGTCACAATCCTCAGCTCCCACTTCTCCAAAGGCGCCGCCTGCTTCAGCTTCAGTATCTAATGATTTGTTTATCAAAAGTTATTCAATGTTGTAGAAATTAGTTGAATCAGGTTGAGTTTAGATCATAATTCTAAAAAATCCTCACACCTACCTAAATAAAATAATGAAATCAAAAACTGCAAAAATATTTTATAATAATTATTTGATTTGTAATATTAAGTGAAATTAAGAATGCAAAAAGTACTTTTATTAATTTCAGAGTGAACAGCAAAAAATGGACAACTTAATATTCATAATCAATTACTTGTTTGGTTAACATATATAAACTTCATTTTTACATTGTTTTAGTACATTACATACTCGCAATTTTCAACAAGTTGATAAAATTAGGATCAGGACTAGAAAAGAATTATTTACCACAATGGTTAATAATCTTATTTATCATGATTCCAAAATCATTGGAGCTGATGGATTCCATGTAAAATCCTTTGCCGGTCATTTTTGGGATAAAGCATCGGTCTTGCGCAGAGGTGATTCCGAGGTGTTTGAATGATATTGAATCAAATACTCGCCTCTCATCAATGGATATCAATCGATCTTTGAAAATACACGACGCTTCTTCATATACCACCTTGACAGAACAAATAAATAGATTTTAATTTTAGATTTAATTTAAAAAATACTGTGTATATTATCGAAAAACCTAGAAATAGAACCCAAATAGTAAGGCTGTGACGTATCATTCTTACATTGAGAATATCAGCAAAATTAGGGATTCTATATAACTTCAAATTACTACACCATAGTGTTAAATCTCTAGGAGTCCATTTGTAGTGGTTTTCAGAGACAAATGTGTTACAAATCTGAAATTTTATAAGAATATTAGTACAGGTATTTGGGGTTCACTGCCTACTATACGTAGAAATAGTATTACTATAGAATGAAAGTAACAGTGAGATAATCTTACTTCGTTATAAAATGCAAACATCGCTAAACTTGTTTCATGAACCTTTTGAATTTCTTTGCTCGTTTTGGCTAATGGTCTCAATACTTGTCCTAAATTAAGACCACAAATGAGAGACAACTCTTTTTCGTCGGGTTGGCTGTAATATAAATAAAAATATAGATTTAATTTCTCATTGTTATTGCGGTACAATATTTTGTCACCTTGGTGTTTGAGTTGGTAAACACGAAAACTAAAATTTGAAAAAAACAATAAAAATTTAATTACGCGAGTGTTCCCAGTCGCATTGAATTGGTAAATCGAGGACATGGCTTAAACGAATTATCTCCGGTACTAGCCGTAACGATGAGGAGGAAAGATCTCAGAGTGAGCCAACGCATTCCTCCTTCACTCCCTACACTTTCTGCATTTTCCCAAAATCCACCATACTGAATTAACTGAAAAAAAATAGAATGATGTCCAAGGTATTGAACAATTAGCTAACATTTAATTCTGGTGAAAAATAAACTGTCCAAATAAGTCTTCATAGTGTGGAAATTTG
Organism: Rhyacophila evoluta; assembly: GCA_022683975.1. Lineage (NCBI taxonomy): Eukaryota > Metazoa > Arthropoda > Insecta > Trichoptera > Rhyacophilidae > Rhyacophila > Rhyacophila evoluta. The sequence goes on along the minus strand of JAGVSQ010001373.1, from coordinate 25,119 downwards.
TATGCTTCACTTTCAGAGTGGACATAACAAATAAAAGGTATCCAAAATAGATTTCACTATTATTGTCAAACAATGTCTTCTGAAGGTTAAAATTTCATTTTTATTTTTAGACCTGTATTTATTTCAAAATAATTCAACGAATCAAATCATTGCCGGTTGTAGCTCCATCGAAATGCAAAATTGGTAGTTTTTAAGTCAATGGACTATATTTTAAGTACATATGATCAAAATAAAGCAATGCATGATCCATTTTATGATATTTTTTAATTCAGTTAATTATCTTTTAAATAATGGTTATATAAAATGATGGTTTATGTGTCAAGGTCATGTACACATGATAGCTGTGTATTCAAAATAATTAAGATATTTTCTCAGCTATTTCGCTTCCAATCAAGCTTAAGCGCATGTATTATTTTTCATTATTCCTCTTTTAACCTGTCAATCCACGTTTAAGCTAATAGAAACTAACACATTACATGGTTCAGAGTATGGTTGTAATCAAGCATGGATATTAATTAACAGCTAATGTATATGTACAAAAAGTACGATAGGAAAAATGTTTTGTTTAATGGTTAAATAAGGTAGTATCGGAACAAAGATATGCTACCTGAAGAAGGAAGGATTGTACCAGACTTGTATTCCATTTGTCAGAAGCCGCTCGTTGAAGAGATCTCACAACTAGAATAACACGTCCACCTGACTTACTGCCACCAGAACCGAGAGCTGATTTCTATAGATAAATATAATTTAAAATATTTTATGTCATTTCAATTTTTTACAGTTTTAATTGGGTGTCAATTAATATATGGTAAATGCATTTTAAATAAATGTTTTTTAATTGATACAATGAGTATGAAATAAAGATGGTTAAATAATCATTTTATTACCTGTTTAAGAGCTTGGATGATGTGTTGATGATTGAACACAGGTGTACATTGAAGGTTAATAATGGTTGAGTCTCGCGTTTCCTTTAAAAGATGCTCCAAAACAAGGCTGAAAAAAGAGTTATAGTTTATTTAGATATTATTTTTATAAAGACATTTAAAAATAAAATATTATAATATGTTGCCGAAAATACCTTTTTCCAGATGCTGAAGGTCCTACAATCATGAAATGCTGCCCGCTTTCCATCCACATTTGGCACACTTTTAGAATCTCTTGAATTCTGTTGCTAAATAATAACGGACCTGTTTCATTAGCGGTATCCCAGCCAGAGTCTAAGACAGACTTATCATTCCAAAGAAGGGTATGAGGCGAAACTCCAGTCCACTGAGAAACCTAAGTAAAAGAATATTATATAAACTAATTAGAAAAGTTTACAACGGTCTTATGGAGACAAACGATTAACGTGCAATTTGACATAGTCGTATTTTCCAAATCTGTCTAATCATTTTCTTCATGATATCAAGTGCTCATTTGGAGGTAAGTCATGATTAATTTCATGAAGTTTTTTAGTGTGCTATTATTATTAATCCTGATATACATGTTGAAAGTATTTGTATTGAAAATAATATTTTGAATGAGAGAAAATACACATGGATGTTGATAAATTTAATGTAATAAAACAATTATACAATGCCCCCATATCTTTTTCAGTAAGAAAACTGGTCTTGATATGCGAATATAAAATTTATGGAAAAGTAAAAAGCGCTCCATTACTACTTCATTATGATGGGTTTCCTCTAAAAAGGAAAAAGGAATAGTGCTTAAAAGTATCTGTACTTGATGCATATAGACTCTAAAAAGTAGGTTATAAAAATAGCACCTGTTCAAGAGTTGATTCTGCTGCTTCTTGTTTGATAACACATGTTAATCCTTTAGCAAGAGCTTCGGCTATTTGCTCCTCCGCACTTCTGTTCACTTGGTAATCATTCAAAAATGACAATATCTGCCGAACCTTATATTAACAAGAAAAGAATTTCAATTAATGACATGACAATTAATGAGGATATGAGCTTTCAAAGTGTGGGAATGTATCTCAACAGATTATTTTTAGTAATGGCGACTATCAGCCATTCACGCTATCCATTCACTTTGCTTAGCATTTTGACAATGTGTTATAAGGTGAGGTAAAAATGGAAATTTCAATTAATCCCTTTAACCACTTCATGCTTTCGAACGAACGCCGTTCGCGGGCGGTGCATGTATCGCATCGTGCTAACCCGAACGCTGTTTGCGTGTTTCGACTTGTCTGCATTACATACGATAAACAAACAAACGGTGCTCGCCAGTTGCTACTTGACGCTCGTAGAGATTTACGCATATGGTTTGCGCTCTTTTAACTTATTGGAAAACATTATTGAATATTTTGTAAGCATTTTATTTCATAAATTCGTGAAAAATTGCAATTTTTACGAATATTATTTGTATTGATTTTTATTCATATATTCATATTGATTAATTTTTATTATTAAACATAGTTTTTTTTTTTAAATTATCCAGAATTATTTAACATCAAAATGGCAGAACTTTTTTTTTGTTTTTTTTTTATTAGGTTAAGTATTTAGCCTTCTTTTATTGTTTTTATGCCATAATTTGATTATTTGCCATAATGAATACTATTAAATTATGTAAACTCTTTATATAAAAATAAAATAACCTGATGTTTTCATTGTATTTTTGTAAAAAAACTCTAGCATGAAGTGGTTAAGCAGTTTTTAAGATATTTTTTTATCTAATAAGATGACAATTTTCATCAAAAACTTTTTTTTCTCCTTAGAGATATAAATAAAACTGCTGCAATACCATTTCTGAGAAAGCTATTTTGTGTTTTTCAGTCTCCTAAAAAAGCAGCTTCAATTTATATCCAATACATATTTTGACTAGTAAACAAATGTATCATTTTTATTTTGTTATATTGAAATTTTTTGTGTAGTTTCCTGTATTCTATTTTTTGTTTTCAACCACAAATTTTAGTACCCTTCTTGTGGCAAGTAAGATGGTTAGTTCATCATCATCCTTTCTATGATATGATTAATTGTTTAACTTTGGCCATCTGTATTCGGTTCATACAGAAATAAAGCCTAGAATATGTTAATGAAAGCCATGACAGAATATACAAATAGATAATACAATAAATATATACAGAAAATACATTTAACAAATGTTAATTGTAATTTTCTAATTTACCAGTGAAATAGTATGGCAGGGAATAATAAATTCTGAAGTACTTCCAGGGCTCCATTCCAGCACTTTGGACATGCTTTGTTGTAGAAATGGAATCGCATACGTCTTCCACTCTGCTGAGATATTGTTTTCAACTGACCATGACTGAATCACTTCTTTGAAGCAGCATTCTTCTTCACTGGAAAATGTGAACATCAAGAATTATTATTTTTTGAAAGTAATGGTGATTATTCATTTTACAAAGAGCATTTTAATAAACCACCAAGTACAAGATAAATGATTTACTGTAGACAGGCTATTTTTTTTATACCATGTTCGCTCCGAAAGCGGAGCATATGGATCTACACAATGTGAAGATATCCCCTCCGAAAGTGGAGTATATGGATTTAAGAAAATAAGTCTTACAATAGACAATGTTGAATGGTTTCTTAATTTTATTAAATTAAAAAATTAAATCAACTATATATTTGTTAGTTTAAGTATTTAATTAGCTATTATTGCTTCAGTGGCTAAGTAATGAGAGGTGAGTGCTATGGGTTAAGCAATTGGAACTGACAACCAATCTTTCTGATAAATAATTTTTCAAATTTATATGGTTCACATTTGGAAATGGCATGGTTAAAACGTAAGTGTTAAAGGGGATTAATGATATAATATTAAAGCCAGGGTAGAGATATGCACAATTCTTTTAATTTCCTATCATCTACTTCTTAGTGCCACTCACTCACTTCTACTAAAGTTTATTTGATTCCGCATTGGTATAATAATATCACAAATTCACTGTATTAATGTTATATTGTCTACTGGTACCTATTGCTTATCCTATAGAGACAAGATAAAAAAAAAATAAGTTATAAAATACCTTAGAGAGATAATTCCCATTCGTGTAATCGTGGCTGGTGAAGCGTAACTGAGATTGTGAGTCTCAAAGATAAAATTAACATTTTCACCGAATTGTATTCTCCAACCGGAAGGAAGTGTGAGGAGACGGTTGTCATCCAAAACTGAATTTAAAGACTCAATCCATTCTGGATCAACATCTCCATCACAAATCACCCAACACCACACATCTGCAAGTAGAAATCATTACTGATAATGTATTTTGCTAATAATTAAAACATTTAGTCAAGTTAATACAGCACATTGCGTTGAAGAACAGCATCAAAAGCATTAGACTTAAAACGAATTTTAATGTAAAGCTGATGTGAAATCCAAAGTGTGTCACATTTGATCATCAATCGATTAATCATCAATTTGACATCAATCAATTACGCATAAAGCAAAAAGATATGAAGATATTTGTTACCTGTCGACTGATTTGATACAGCAAGGGCTGTCGTAGAAATAACACCATCATTCCACTGGCGAGTGTCGGGGTCAATGAAGCCGAGTAAATCAGTTCGGGTCATAGCTTTCGGACATATTGTGTACTGTGAAACATTCCGTCCCAGCTTGTTAAGGGCCTATAATTTTTAATATTCTTGTATATTTTGTTTTTACAGTATAGACGTTTGAGAACCGAATGTTTCTTGCAACAATTAATTAGGAAGTAAAAATAATATCACTCTTACATGTCTTAAAAGAAGTTGTACAGTAGATTTCCCTGTCCCAGGAGGACCAACAATGACAACTCCCATTCTCTGCTTTAATTGCTCATAAACCTCAATACACTTTTGCATCTAAAAATAAATTCACATAAGATAAGAGAGACTTTCAAACATTCCAGTAGAAATCAAAAGCAGGAATGCAGTGCTTTCAAAATTCATCTAATTTGTCTAAACTATCATTTTGTGTGAAATATACCATTCAATTGCAATTTAACTATTAATTAAAGGGATGTATTTTTTTTTTTTTACTAAATAATAATTCATGATACATATTACAAGATGAGCAATTGTGAAATTATCGATTTAGTTACTACATTATCATACTTTTGAAAGACAAGTCAAAGGAGGTCATATGAATTTTATCTTTTTTTTGTACAAAGCTTCACATTTCAATTGCATTACATTTTGTAGAACCATATGCCTTAAGGCTTTTATAAAATTACCTGATTTTGATTGAATGTGAGATTGTTTGCCTTGTAACTCTCCTTTAGAGCTTCTGTCAGTTCGTCTGATGCAGCATTAGATATTTGAACTCCAGGAAATATCAGCTTCAATAAATTTTCGAATCTAAGGTAAAAAAGTTTGTGTTATTAAAGTGATATGCCGAATAAACAGATAAAAAATAAGTTTCTGTAGAATAATGCTTTAGATCTTGGAGATTTCAATAATCAGGTTAGTTAAATAAGAGGAAAGGAAATGAATACAAATATTTTTTTCAACCTCCTTTGTTTATTGAAGTCCTAAAATTTTATGCGATTAATTTCTACAATAAATTGGAACATGCTCATCTACTTTTATATATATTTTTTTATGTAAGCCACTACAAATTCAGTTATCATTTTGTTTTTTGAAATATTTCTGTATTGTCAATATTTTGAATGTATAAGTTCTCCCACAAAGACTAATATAGATAATATTTCACCAAAAATTAATAAAACAAATGGTCCGATGAAATGCTGTAATTTGATTATCTTTGGTTTGTCTGTGATGGAAACTTTTGGCCATGCATAGTCATCCAGCCATTTGTCAATGAATCCCGCCTCCGATATTCGATGAATCCAATAATTCACAGCTTCCATTATTGGGGAGAACCTGGCAAAAGCCACAGTTACTATTTGAGATCTGTATGTCTCTTCAAGAATGCTTATAAAGCCTTTGCCGTGAAATTTGAAATTTAATTCAGGTATCCGAGGTTTCAGATGCAAGGCGGTGGCTTTGATCTCTCCTGTAGCAATCTTTTCAGTAATCTCATCATATTCTGCATCGGTAGAAATGATAATCATCTGTTTTAAAATATACTGCACGGCATCATCGGTGACGTTTATCATGAGATCGGCTGAAGTATGCGTCCCGTAAAATGTGTAACCTTGGGCAATCATGTCCTTCATAGTGAACACTTTGTCTTCATAGAAATTGTGTGTAAGAAATCCAACCAGAGACCCTTGATAAATATTACGAAGGACCATAGACATCCACATCCAAACTGTGATCACGTAGCAAACAAATCTTCCGCTCGGCATGTACTTGATACCGATTCCGAGAGTGACTTGCCAAATTGTCATTGGGAGATCTTTCACTTGAAATGAGTCGCCGGCAATCTTCTCTCTTAAAAATAAAAGAAGAAAGAGTAACATAAAAAATACAGTGATGGTCAAAATCCATACGTAAAGTTTGAAAGGCAAAATCATTTTGCTGGCTGGTGAATATTTCTCTTCTCTACGTATCGCCCACACCAGATCGACAGTATCATAACCGAATGATACATCTAATACTGGAAGTCTACTGAGAGATGCTATGTACGCTCCGACACCTAATTCAGCTCGACCATAGACCAGATCCCCAGAAGCTCCATTCCAGTTTTTTCCAGTCCACTGTCCCCATCTATATTCATCTGCTGGTTCAATAATTATACGAGTGAAATTTAATAATCTTGAAAGCCCTCGAATTAGATGTCCCTCCACTCCGGTGAGTTCTATGGTTCCATTTGACAAGTGTTTAGTTATGACGTGGGGGTATCGCATTATTGTTGTTACTCCTATAGGACATTTGTGGAGCTGTAATGTTTTCAGAGCAAACAGATCAATGTTATTAACGAATGATCCGTTCACCCATTTGTCAACTTCCACTATTTCAGACTGTCCACATGATACATTATTGTAAGGATAAAAGGAAAAGACGGTAGGAACACTATTGATGGATGTCACAACCACCGTGTTAATCATTTTAAGAGACCAGCATTCGTTAATAATTTCTTGAACAATATTATAAACGACATGACGATTTTTAGATCCGCTCTTTACGACAATGATGACTCTTCCCGAATAGGAATATCTTTCAGGTGAAATAAGATCAATATTTTCTCGAAATTTTCTCTCATTTTCGGTTATAATAATATAATTTTGGGAGGGCGCACGGAACTTTGTCTTGACGTCGTGGATGATGACTATGCCTGCGTATTTCCCCAGATGATGCACAATAAAATTGACCGATTCCTGCAGAAGAGTGTTTTCTGTTGTCGAGCATTTGTTAGCTTTACTTCCTGATGCCAAGATTAAAGGAATTTTTTCCATCCGTTGAAAATATTTTTTTGCAATTTCTGCCACGCATTTTCCGATGTTCCTGTTTATAATGAAAGATTCATCTCGGTTTCGTAAATTCTGTAGAATATATTTATACGGTGAAGTGAATTTCAAACATATCATAAAAAGTAAAAAAACTGTCCAATTCATTTTTTAAATATTTGTCTGTTAAGTTTTATCTAGAAAGAATGAATAATTTTCATTTGTCATCATTATAATGTAACATTATATTATTCAAAGGAACATGAGGTAAAATAATCAAAAAGCAATGATTCTAAAATGTGGATTTTACTAAAACTAATGACAAGCTACTGCGATGGCAATTTTGAAAGATTTGTTGATGTATGTAAGAATTAATTTTTCTCAATTGATCAAATTTTTGAATCAAAATGGCATCATATTTTGAAGTGACTTTGCGAACATTGATTTTGGTGTTGTATAACTTTTTATTTGTTACTATGGATTTTGTCATTCGATGCTATATTTGTGATGAAGTTGATGTTTGAATATTTTTTTCAGACATGTTTTATTTTCATAAATACTTGTGGCCAGTATATTTCAGTGGATAATAATTCAAGCTATGAGTATAGATCTTGTAGCTGTAAACAAATTAAAAAGTTTTAAATGCATATTTGCTTGCTCAATGTATTGAGTGATCGGTAAATTCCCAATAATAGAGATCCATATGTTCCATCTCAAAGTATTGATAATCTGGATGCTTTCCCTTGATTGTATATATTCATAGTTGATAAAATAAACACGTATTCAATAAATCAAATATAAAAATATAATTAATTCTGAATTCTGAGGTAATAGTTTGAGGAAATCTGATATCAATAACGAAAATTATTCAATGCCATCAGGGGTAAAATGTTTTAGACTGTAATGAATGGTTTTACACATGTTTTGTGTCATGCAACATGCAAGTGGAACGGGGAAAACCCATTAGTGCACTGATTTCTTTCATAATTATGAACTATACCCATTTTGTATGAAAATGAACAGTAACGATTCATTGATGCAAAGCTGCATGCGAGAACTAATGACTTCCATTACTCAATAAATTTTCAAATAAATAGAAGATGATTTTTTAAATGGCGTAGATATGAAATGGAGATTAGCATTAAACACTATTTATTTGCAAAGATAATATCTATATTATTTTGAAAAGTTTATATGTCTAGGAAGATAGTTCTAAGAATGTGATGTAATGTACATAATGTCCCTTTCATGATATGATTAGTTGATTCTGTAATAATTGAGTAATTGCAATCAAAAAATGTAAATTGAGTATTTTTTTTTGTATATTCTTACCATATACATCAGAAGTACGAATTGTTATTTTGTGTTTTCAAACGATATTCATTTAAATTCTAAATTATTTAATACTGGTAAACTTCCATATGTGAGATCACTGTTAGTGACCCGGTTTTCGCCTTTCGGCATCTTCAGGCTCCATTATATTGTTTATACTACACAATACTTCAAGACTTCTGACTCCTTCGCAGCTGCTTAGCTTCCTTTTATTAATATTTTTAAATTCTAGTGAACATATTCCTGATGATATCTGATGCATTCGAGGACATCAAAATTACACAGGTCGAAAGAAGATTCAGGCAAGTATAATACTTTACTGATGTTTTTTACTTGTATCTTAGCCAGTTCCAGTATTGTGGCACTGTTTCGATATACACAAAGTACATGTTCACCTCTAATCTCCCTGTTCCTAATGAAGTCGAACTATCTCATTTCAAATATTTGATGCCGAATGATCTGCAGTTATCTATTTATGAATTTAACTATTAATTGCAGGGTGAAAAGCGATATCCTCTTTTAAAGACCTATCAAACGTCAAGGTATCATAAACTATCAACTCTTTCGATGACCTAACTCAGCAGATCAAGATTTAGCTGTGACAGATGAGGTAACCCATCATATTTTTCTTTCTCACATTTATTTTCATACCAAAGAAACAAATGGTTTTTCAGCCGCTTGGATAGACATGATGAATTCGTCAAATATAATGTAGTCAGTTCAATTCACACAAATATGAATAGGTTAATATATTATATAACAAACCTTTCTGAATCCTCGTAAGATAGTTTGGATAAAGTATTTAGTTTCAACGATTCAATGACCAGTGCCATCTGTTGCGATTCAGGTGGAAATGTTTTCGTGTCTTTGATTGTCTTCCGCAGGGCAGCACCGCAACTTCCAATTACAGTTTTAAGTGCTCTGAGACCCCAATCGTAATGATGCATTGGACTTAACAGAGAGCTAATGAGACAAAAAGATCTTTATTAAAAAATATATTTTTTACAATAAGATTGAATAATATTATGTTATAAATCGCTTAATAACCAAAAATTTGTGTGGACGTCGTGATTTCACTCTTCTTTGTTATGAGTTAACATTAAAGAATGTATTTATTATAAGTATTAATATTTCAAGTTTGGTAATGGTTAATTTGCTTTTCAAAATTTAATTCTTGATATTCATAAAATATAGGCTGGCATTTTTTTACACAAATTTTAGAGATTTTAGTGATTTGTAAAATTGAGGATTTTTAAAATTTATTTCTTCTATTTTCATTCAGTTATATGGTTTATAACGTACATTTGTATTATACGAAGTTTGAAGTTAATACAAAATTATAATGTACGTTCCATAAAAGTTTTGATTATATATATACTTTTTTTTTAAATAAATATAATGATACAGATAAAGATAAAGACAGATAGTATACAAATACGTACTTATCTAAAGTACTTTAATAACACTGATCAAACGTCATCATTACCGCTTATAATCCTTCTCATTTGACTCCTTTTTAAGATTGGTTGTGGGCTTTTATTATTGCTGGACTCTTTTTTCTGGTTTTTTTTTGTACAAACAATGTACTGATGGACGATCCTGCCAAAATTGTGGATCTTGTTCGTATCGTCCTAATTGCTGCTTTATTACTTACTATTCATAGTGTTTGCGATTTGCAAGAGGTTCTCACAGATCTCGCTTTTATTGAAATAATCTAATACATGAAATTTCTCTTCAACAGAAATAATTTCTCTTTCTATTGCATTTTATTCATAACATTCGACATTTAGGGTTATTAATAAATATTTATCTGCATATAGAATGATAAAAAATCCAATTCACGTTTATGAAAATATGTATAAGCAAAAGCTATGTGGATAATTAATACATACTCCAATTCATTGATGACCATGTAAAATAAAAACCGTTTTATACGAGGGTCGAGTGTATATTCATTATTTTCAGAAAAAATTATACTATATTAAATTAGAATAAAATTTTCACCTAGCCATATTGTAGCAAAGTAGTATTTTATCTGCCAGAGTAGATGCGGGAGAATATCCGTGAGCAGCAAGTAGAGCCGTAGCAATGTGTTCCTTGCGCGGTGACCACATTGCGACAGGACGAAGATTACGAGCCAGAGCGGCTGGTAGCCGACGTCTACCTCCGTAACCGCCACCTGCAGGGTTCATAGTTACAAACACGCCGCACCCCGTTGACACACAAACCTGTTGATGAGTGATCAACATCAGACAACGCATTTGTGCAGTAGACATGTTCGAAAATAACATTTAATGTTTTATGGATTCAAAGAGGTTTATCTATACATATTTTGTTTATCGCATTATAATAGCGACAGTTGGATATGATTGTAGATTATTAATGTAACATAAAAATAAATTATCCCTTCTGCTTGAAAACACAGTATGTGGACCTTCAGTGTGAAGATATGTTTCAAAAAATTATTTTCATGTGGAACAGTTGTCATGAAATGAAAATTTTTTCCACTTCAACGGCCTATCAATTTTAATATAGCTTAGAGCACATTACAAAATAAGCTGTCAAATATTTCAACAGCAACAACATGATTTTCTGACAAAATGTGACGACTTTGAAACTTGTCAGCTTGTGGGATACATTCTTCAGTATTTGACTGAACACTTCATAAAACACTCACAGGACAAGTTATATATATTAACATTTACCTCTTTTCCATTGAGCGTTGCCATTATAGATGAATCACTGTTGCTAATAGCACCCAATAACGATGCAAATTGCTGAGCTATTCCAGAAAGAGTTCTCTCCTCCAGGCGATTAAATTCATCAAAGCATCCCCAGGACCCACTCAAGGCGAGGCCTGATAGAAGTCGGCCCATAGTTGTCTTATCCATACCCTGAAAGAAAAAACAATGAATTTAATTTTGATAATAATTATTCATTTTTGAAATGCAATGGTAAGTAAAATGGAGTGACATGTATTCTATCTTAGTAACTAATATTTCAGGCGACTTTACCGACTGCCTAGAACTTATGATTGAGTTTGTCACTTGTCAGGAAATTGATGGAAATTTTATACTTCATGTACAACATTCTATAATACAGTGAAGTCTATAATTGTAATAATATACGTAGAACATAAATTTCAATTGCTCAGAAGATGTATTATGTGATTACATATTATGTGACCTGAAAAATATTTTCACCTCATCACAGTTGAAGACAAGCACCAGTCTGCCCAGTAAACCTCCTAAGGCCTTTACCGATTCAGTTTTACCCGTTCCAGCTGGTCCGAACGGATTACCAGCTTGTCCCAAATGAAGAGCCTGCAAAAACAGTGCAATACAATAAGTCCACTACATATTATTAAATTTTTTAAGTAATTACTTTGCTGCTATTTCAAATGACAGTGTATCTACAGTGCAATTTGTTTCCAACAGTGATAATTCCGAAAATAAGTTATCAAAATAGAATTTTGGAAAAAGAGCGTAGATACTCGAAAAGGTAAACACTAAACAATTGTAGTTCAGCAACAAATCACACTAAATAAATAATATCTTAGGTTTTTATATGAATAAGAAATAATGATTTGCAACATTTCATCTAAGTGGACATATCATATACTCATACGTGTTAATTGAAAACATAAGGCAGATAAAAGTTGGTTGAAATAAATGCAAATTACATAGGTTTTTAGTCCTCTTATATTTTATATTAATTTAGTGTTCCTATTATAGCACAATAAAAATAATAATTTTTGTGTAAATAAGTCAAAATTTCAAGACATTTCAAAAGTTAAGTATATACAACTTTTAAAATATAGTATTGTTATATATGGTTGTGAAGTGACACAGAATAGTGATGAAGATATAATGTATACCTGCGTTAGAATAAGGAAACATTGATCAGTCAACTGAGTTCGCACCAGAGTACCCGTATTTGTGCCGAGGTATTCATATGTATAGGGTAGTGTTGCTAGTCCCATCTTTGCTGTTATTTCTGTCTTATTTTCATGGTAAAATCTAAAATTATTGAAATTAATAAGTTTTTTGTTCTTTAGACAACACCCAAAAAGTATATGGTAATATATTTTACTGAAAACATTTATCACTTCAAGATAATTACCAAAAAAAGGTTCCTGTGCGGATGAATGCTAATACGGTATTACTATTCATCTGGTGATTTAGGGAATAGTTGCACTTTTGCGTGAATTACACACTGATCGAAGGCTACTGTATAGTCTGTTATACTATTCGAATGCATTGTTACCCCCCTAAAGGCTGGCGTAATGTTGGTAACTCTATGTGCTCAGCCTTTTGGTTTTTCGCACAGAAATTCTTTCCCTTTCAGTTCCAAAGTTTATCCCAGAATTAATTTTGTTATTCAATAAATTAATATTTTTATTACCTGAGCTGTTTTTGCCAGTGCCAATGGTCAAGGGAAGATGCTCCATTCAAAATGAGTTCATCCAGAATGGCCAAATGATGATTACACTGCAACACTAGCGCTTGGAGCTTTCCTCTCTCGGCATTTTCATCATCACCTTGCACGTCAGCCCGGATGTAATTATCTAACTCTTTGCGAACACTTTCCCTCATGGAATGCAATCCTTTGGCCGTGATAGCTTTCTCCGTGCCTTCTGTAAAGTGGATACTCTGTGCCAAGCACAAGACTTGCGTGGGGTATGTCAGGGCATCTCGATTTTGTGATGCACTAGTAGATAGGCATTGTTTTATACATGTCTGTAGAGAGTCACGCATTTGCTTCTCCAAACATTTTAGCCAAATCTGAATAAAATACTAAAAATTATTACTAATAAAGAAAAAAGATCGGAATACTTTGCAGGCAAATAATTTCCGAAAAGATGTAGGTGCTATAAAATATAAAAGTAAGGAAAAAGCTGATTTGGAAGAATGAGTTTCTACCTACCTAAATTAAATACCCAAGTTAAGCCTGATTTCTCCTTCCAAACTACATAACGATAAATTAGTAGAGCTTTTTCTATGAAGATAAAGACTTAAGTCACATATTTATATGTTCTCAATAAACCATATCATCAATCATGTATGTAGAAAAATTACCTCAACCGGGACATCAATATCTATTGGTGAATCCAATACCAGTCGTTCATCATGATGACTCTTGAGTGCCGTAATAGAAACATCCCCCGGTCCGAGATGGACTCCGATGCAACCGGGGAAAAGTTTCTTGATGTGTGATTGCAGGACACCTTCACGTCCTTGAGAATTCGCCCTCGCCTGACCCAATAGTTCTAGAAGGTCATCATCGCTCAAGAAAAAGAAGCGAGGGAATACCATTCGTTTTTCCTATAAATTATACTATTGCTGTAATCAAAATACCTCCCCTTCATCAAAATAAAAATTGATACAAGACAGTTTATAATATTTATTAATTTAATATAAATTTTGAATGCCAGGAGTTATTAATTTTTTTTTTTTTACACCATGTTCGCTCTCAAAGTGGAGCATATGGATCTCCGCAATGCGAAGACGGCTTGACAGATTATTTTTCATGAGAATCGTTTGTCAGACAATTGCTCAACCCGATGGGTATCCAGTCTTGCATTTTCAGATTTTTAAAAATCCAACCAGATGGGGAATCGAACCCGCATTCCCCGGATTGCTAGGCGCACGGGCTACCAACTACGCTAACCAGGGAGACATTAGTTATTCATAGGGCCGGCAATCTCTTTGGAAAAATCAAAGCATAATAAGTAAATATTTTATAATGTCGATAATTCTTGACAATATGTCGCGTCTTGATACTTCACCATGATTCTAAGAGATGTCACTGCTTGTTTAAAATAGTCAAACTTGACTAGATATCGAGTGTAAAGTGCAGCGCGCATACGCGCTAATTTGATTGAATTATAGACTGAAATTATCATTATATTCGATATTTTACTTTACATAATTGAAGGCAAACACCGATAAGAGGTATATTTTTGACAAAATGAGTTAAGCATATATTATACATAATTTTCTGCTTATTGTAGTTATTAGATAAAGCACTTTTTAAAACATTACAGAACCATCTAAGAATGAAAGACAGACCTGTTAGATGTATATATTAAAATGTTGACGGAGATTTATTTTTCTCATTTTGCTAAAAATGTGCCTGTTATCATTGATTATGGGGGGAATTACACGTTACTAAGGACTAGTTGAGTCATACTCTCAACTCTTCGGGGCCATGTCTTGTATCCAAACATTATGTATGAAAATTTTCATTTAACTAGAGTACTAGAGAATTGAACCCATAATCACGACAGCGCTCAAACTAGTATTTTAAGGTGGTCAGTTAAATATACATACAGCAATATACTCTTCCAAAGTATTTTGACAGCGAGTCAATTGCTTAGTGAGCGATTCGAGAAGTGGAGTAAGCGCAGGTAGTCGTACCAATGCAGAAGGTCGCGGATCTGTTTCCACTGTCCTCATCACACGTCTAAAGTCAGCATCCAATCGAACAAAAGCCTGTCCTCCATCATTACCAGCAGCTGTACTCGATGCATCCTTACCTGATAGTATCGGTTCCAGATACACCCACCTATAGAAATAATGATAATCTTCATACAGGCTGGAGATGGTGTACTTCATTGAATACGTTTTAAATCTAACATTTTAACACTAGTATTTACACAGAAAAGTTTTTGAACTAACACTAATATTTTCCAATTTTTGGAGTGATTTTTCAAAATAATTTGGAAGTTTACACCACCACTGTTTGTTTATTTATAAATGCAATATTGCATCGGTGACATTCTGTAATATAATAAAAATGACCAATACTTGATTTTTTAAACTTTTAAGATTTTAGTCTGATTTTTGAGTCTACTTTTACAGTTTTGTTAATATGCATCTACTAGCTGCAAGCTATCTAATTATTTTACGAAACTGGATAAAAGAAATCAGGTGTACCATTTGTGTATAATCGGTAACAATATAGAAGCCAGTGATGAATATTAATGAGCATGGGGTTTCTGCAGAATTTCCAATAAATGATTGACGGCCAGTGACTAACTTAATTGTGAATCCTATGAGTTTTGAAAAGTGACATATGCAGTGGTGTAGTGGGGCTAGGGCGGGCAAGAGTGCCACCCTGCTAGTTTTTTGACATGGAACTTGCTTTCAACCCATAAAAAAGTTCGGACGTAGTATTACGTCCAATGCTATCTGTGTCTTAAGGAGTACGACTGTACGCTGTAAAAATTAGTATTTCTTGTTAAAATATAGATTGTTTCAATAACTATAGAATACTTCTAAAAACATTTTCGAAAAATTTAGGATATTATCAAATATATTAATCATGAAAAGCCCGCTCTCGAAAGAGTTGAAGCACCTTTAACAAATATTTGATTGTTAACTATATTTCAACTAGCAAATGATCCATTTTTTTAAACACTCCTACTATTAAGATTAAGAAATATATTCTTTAATATGAAAAAAAAAAGGGAAGGGGTTAAAATTAAATACCACCCGGTAGTGCAGGATGCGCATGGATACAATAGGATCAATATTCAAATTTAAACAATTGTATGGTGCATGCAGGCATGGGGCAGTCAACCTTCTTATACCTACCGCCCACTTTTGCATCTCTGTTGGCAGTAAAATTTTCCTACCGCCTACTGGTCCCAAAGTAACTTAATTTAGCATAACTGCAAAGTACTCGTTAAGCATCAAAGAAATCCCCTACTGCCCACCATAAACCGCCATCAACCACTATTGGGTGGCAGGGATCAGGGTGACTACCATTGATATAGGCTGTGTTGCAGGTTTAAATTTTTTTTTTAATGACTGGAGATCAGGTAAAAATAATGCAAAAATATGATATCTTTTTTTTATTTAAAAAAAAAAACAAAAAAAGCATTCAGAGGATACAACTGTCACTAATTTCTAGAAGCTGTATAATAACTTGTGACATAGGTAAAAGCATTACCTAAATCTATGATATTTTTTTTTATGTGAAAAAAGTTTTAAAAAATGGCACATTTTCATAATTAAACCTAGCTGATGGAGATGTACACAATTATTTAACTAAGATTTTTTTTTATGAAATTAATAATTTTCCAAAATACTAACAATGTATTTAATTGTATTTATAAAAAAATAAATCTAAAAACAATAAGATCGAATGTATTTAATACTTGCTATTGAGTAAGTGTAAAAATATATATGATCAATAAATAAATCTTTGGAAATTTATGTGAAATTACAATTAATGAAATAAAATATATGTAATGTCGATTTGTTATAAATTTTAACATCTGAGGCATGTGCTCATTTTAAGTAATTAATATAAACGTATTTTTATTCAGCTGTACACAATTTTTTACTATTATTACTTTCCCATGATTCACCATTGTGTATATTTTTAAATAGAAGAATACGGAGCTGAAAAGCATTAACATGATATGTCGTATTGATTAAATTATGTTGGATTAATCGGGGAAAAAAATCAATCTCAACCCCGACGACGTGAGCACATTTCGAGAAATTTTCTCGTGGTTCAAGTCTCATGTTTGAAATGGAAATATTAAAAAATATTTTTGACACTCTTAAGGCACTCAAAATTTCGTAGGTATAAACTAGAATGAAACCAGTAAATACAGTTGACTCCCGAGGATCGCCGAGCAAACGTACTGAATTAATAATCAGGAATAATTCACAGTAGGTACACTTTCAAAAATTTGTTCGTTCGCGAGTTTTTCGTGTGTTGATTTCATTGCTATTAATGGATGGTGAATCGAATACGTCATGTCATAATTATTCATAAAATTCATGGAACATCACAGCAGATACGAGAAACAAGTAGTAACAATAATTTTACAAAACGAAATCCGACCAGACGAACAGAAAGACGCTGACCCTCACCACCGAAGCGATATTTCGGTAGTGAAGTCCCACTACTTCGCGAGACCCACAGTTTCGGCAAGCGTCACCGCCGCGATTTACGTTGAACAAGACCTGTACCAGTTGGATTTTTTCGTTATCTCTGCAAGATAAACCGCGACTTCTTTATTAAGGTCGGCGATGCGTTGTTCTAGCGCCGACAGTGCATAGGTGTGACTGTTGTACAGCTCTTCCAAGTCTTCCAGCTGTTTAAGCTGCATCTGGGTTTCGGAGGCTAAGTCAGTCGCTCTGTTTAGTAAGAGTCGAGCCTTTTCTCGAGCGCCGGCGGAATGTTGCATCCTCTCCGTGAGCGACTTTTCGGCTTCCTGGTAATTTTGCCGAAGATCTCTAGCGATCTGCTGTGCTTCTACGGCTACGTTCATGACCTCCACCGCTTCTCCCTTGACTACTTGCGCGTCGTTTTCGATTATCAGGATGTCTTTCTGTAAGTTTCCGAGTCTGGTCTTGAGTCCTTCGACTTCTGCAGCGGTGTTGTTGGCCGTTCTTTGGGCTTCATCTGTTTTCTTTCCGATGGGGGCGAGGTCACTTTTAGCCGCTTCGATATCTTTGTTTGCTATATTGATCGCAATTTCTGCGGCCTTTTGCGCGATCGCCGCTTCATTGAGAGCCTCCACAACCTCCGTAGCGATGGCGAGCGTTTCGAGGGCGTCGGCTTTGGTGGCGGCCGCTTTGTTTTTTAAATCTTCGGCGGCTTTCAGATCATCCCGGGTCTCTTCAATTATACTTTCAATGTCGGTCAATTGGGCTACGGTATCGGTGATTTCTTGAGTGAGTTTTGTAATTCTTTCTGGCTCCAGATTGATCTGCATGCTCATGACCTGAGCCGCCAGACTTCTCACGGCTTCAGGTGTCGCGTTCGTGCTCGTTAAAAACTCTTTCAGATTCTTGGTTAGAGTGCTGCTAGCATTGACGATGGCACCGGTTCGATTTTTTTCAGCGAATACAGCATCGTGGACCACGAGCGCCGCGGTGCGGGCATCGGCAGTATCATGCTTGGCTTGAGCTATTCCCCTGAGAAGATCGTCAGCTAGGCGCTCGTGCTCATGAATTAGATTCTCCGTTTTATTCGCAAAATCCAGCGCTTGGTCGGCTTTTGTAACGGCCCCGCGCTCGCATGATATTCCACCGCACTTCCCACAACCTGCCCCGCCACACACATGATCGCAAGTGACTCCCGCATGGCCGCACATTTTGTCGTTTAACTCAGGGATTTCAGATTTCAGATCGTTGAGTTTCTCATGAAGTTCGGAAATAATTTTATCGTTGTCTTTTTGTGTGTTATTGAAAGATAAATATTGTCTTTCGACCAATAATTCGGTCGCCTTGATTTGTCGCTCACTGTCAGCAATAAGTTTTTGAGAGCTATCGGCATTATCAGCAGCGTCAATTGAACGCCGTTTAGCATCACGAGTTAGATTCAACGCACCTTCCAAATTGGCTTCCTGTAACTTGGTCGCGTCGATTTCCAATTTCTCCGTGTTGTTTTTCAATTTTGCCACGTTTTTGTCAAGGTCTTTGAGAGCAGCTATGGCGAGATTTATGCTGTTTGTTGCATCAGCTAACTCAGATTCATACGTCGTGATAGTTTTGTTATCCGAAGTAAATTTGGTTTTGAGAGCGTCAACTTTATTGTCAAATGAGCCTATTTCTTGCATTCCAACTTTTGTGTTATTTATTACATTTTGGATATCGTTCAATTTGGTTTCCATAGTCGCAAAGTCTGTAGTGTAGGCTCCAGTAGCACCTACAGTTCTAATTTTGGCGGCTTCGGCGATAGCCAAATTCGTTTGATTTAGTAAACCGGATACTATGCGATCCCAATTGTCAAAGCATTCTCCACACGCAGTGCACGATGGAGATACGCCCAAGAAGCCTCGAGCGCATTCGTCACAATTGTAACCTCCGATTCCAGGGTTGCAAACGCAGGCACCGGTATCTCTGAGGCACTGCTGAGACATTGAGCCTCGTCGGTCACACTGACAAAGATTACATTCCAAATTGGGATCTCCCCAGAAGTTCGTCTCGCATTGGTCACATCGGCGCCCCCCGAGACCCGTTCGACACTTGCACTGCCCGTCGAATGCGTTGCATTGTTCAGAGGTGGATCCGTCTGGGTCGCAATCGCAAGGCTCGCATCCTTCACCGCTGGCTATCTTCCAATGGTTTTTGATACAGCTATCGCACTCCACGCCCATTACGTTTTTATGGCACGGACACTGTCCAGATTTTGCATCGCACGGTCCAGCGGTAGAATTTGTACCTAGAATTTCGCAAACACACTTTTTGCATGACTTTAAAAGTGCATCGCCCCAAAATCCTGTTTTACAAACTTCACAATTACCACCCTCGGTATCATATAGGCACTGCAGGCATTTACCAGTGTGCGGATCACAGTTTCCGGGTCTGATCGCATCTATATTTCCGTTGCAGTCACATGCACGGCATGATCCTCCGGGAGTCTCCGGGTGTCCGAAATAGTTATCGGCGCAGACGTCGCAGCGTGATCCTGCATAGCCGTCGTCACACTGACAGACCACCTCTTTTGTGCTGCCTTCCAAGTCACAGCGGGACGCGAAAGAGTGTCCGGATTCTCCCGTTCCCGGACAAGGACAAGATCTGCACGGAATATCTACTCCCAAACGAGGATCGCCATAATGACCCTCCGCACATCTTTCGCAGCGATGTCCTTCTGTATGATCTCTACAAGCGACGCAGGCTCCTGTTTTAGAATCGCACGTGTCAGCGTGTCCGTGGCATTTGCATTGCTGACAGTCGGGGAAATACCAGTACCCCGGTTGACATTCGTCACATTGTCTTCCGTACGTATTTTGCCTGCATTTACACTGCCCGTTCGGTGAGCAAAAGTTGTCTAGTGAACCGATATTACTACAGTCGCAAGGTTTACAGCCCATTGGACTGAAATCGAACGTGCCCGAAGCGCACCTATTGCATCGACGGCCCACCACATTCTTTTTACAGTGACATCGCCCTCCGATCTCGTCACATTGGTGACTAGTTGAACCAGTAGCATCGCAATGGCATGATTGAGCACCGTTGAAAACGTAAAACGCTATACTAGTGTGAAATTTCTTACAGATTTCAGGTAGATCAACCTTGTGCACATCGTAATAATACGAGTCTTCACAACGAGCGCGTCGAAATTCTTCTCGGCGAGCTTCTGCCGCAGGACCGGTAGCATTCAAAAATGGCAGCGACATCATTTTCGGGATCAGAACAATAGAATCGATCAGAACAGTTGCTCGAGCATTAGGTGCGTTTGGATTCTGTCTGCCGGTGTCAATTTTGATTTTATAAACTTTGCCAGCTTCTAAACAAACGGAAGGCTGAACGGTGACACGTCGGGCATTATCACGAAGGACTACTCTCATGGAGTCTTGAGTTAAAATAGAATTCGCACAAGGAGAATCTAGCCCCACAGGACCCGGCCTTTCGACGTGCACAATCACTTCTTGCCAATTTCCAGCACCCTGAGGTTCGTACCTCAAGACGATGTCGTAGTCCATCGATGTAACAATGTCGTCAATTGTAAATTGCAAACTACTATCTTCGTACACTTTCATGAAACCCGTCCCTGTAAACGTATCTTCGGTGCCGTCTCCGAAGGGTTCCCGAGTTAGGATTTGACAATTCCCTCCGCTTCCAATTAGATTCTCATCGGCTTCTATATCGCACGAAGACATCTCGGCTTCATAAATGAGTGCGTCGAGAGAACCCGAGAAATAATGCTGCACAGGTTGGTCGCATCGACGGCCCTGAACATTCGGTCGACACCGACACTGCCCGTCGACTACGTCACAGAAGTTATCGACGGCCCCTCCGACGTCACAGTCGCACGGCTTGCAACCTTCTTCTTCTTGGGAGAGTCCATAGTATTGATCTTGGCATTGGTTACAATCCCGACCGATCACATTACGTTTACATGTGCACTCTCCCGTATATACATCGCAGCCTTGTTTGTCCACGGTACCCAGAGCATTGCACGTGCATTCCTTGCAACCATCGGGGTTATTCTCATCGAAATCCCAATAGCCGTTTTTGCACATGTCACACCGGCGACCTTCGATATTAATTTTACAGTGACATCGGCCAGACTCGCGCAAGTCGGTAGCGTTGTACACCGAATCACAGATAGCAGCATCCAGAGAACCTCTCGGATCACAGTCGCACGGTTTGCAGATCTCGGGATCCTGGATATTAAGTCGCGGGTCTCGGTAGTAGAACGGTTTGCATAACTCGCAATTTCTACCTTCTGTATTGTGCTGGCAATCGTCGCAAACGCCTCCGCTGACTTTTGCGGTAAGTTCGTAAACGGCGGGGTCGAAATGGCAAGTAGTGGCGTGATTGTTGCAGGTGCAACGCTTACACGCGTTCGTCGTCTTTCCAATTGCGGGCTTCCATGGAAGATCATTAAAGAAGTCTTCGCATTTTTCACAGTTGAGACCTTTTGTATTATGATTACATTCGCATCTGCCGTGCACCATATCCGTCTTCGACTCTACACCCGGCAAAGGAAGACAGCGTGAGGCGTGACCGTAGCACGAACATGATCCGCGCACGGCCATTTCGGATATGGCATAATAGTATTTCTCTTTGATCTCGGCACGATCATCCAGGAGATCGTCTCCGAGTGTGTGGAGGCCGGTGAAATTAATCCTCAGGTTCGTAATCTTCAGTTGGTTTTGAACTTCGATCGAGTAAGGATTGTCAACATTTATGTTAGGAGGAAGCACCCTGAAAATGACCTCGCCATCGGTGGAAGGCGCTACTTGTGAATAGCGCGACTCGCACACGACGTCTGTCAGCACTCGCGGAGAATGCTGTGGAACACCAGGGAAAGATTTGTCGCAAGTGTGAGCGAAGTATCTATAGACGCGCCATGTCTTTCCGAAATCGGAGGAACGTTCGATGAGCATCGAGGCCGGTCGAAATGTTTTGAAAACGATTATCAAATGAGTGAAATGAAACTCAGCTTCCAGATCGAGCTGAAGAGTGACGTTTTCGACTCCGTTTTGTGACTGCCACCATGATTTTTGGCGGGTCCCTGGACTATATCGGTAAATGATGTTCGAAGGTCTGTGATTTAAGTTAGGTTGGTGCTCCGTTTGGAGTCTTGTTGAGCAGCGGAAACATTTCTTTCCTCCGTGGTCGAGATATGATACGATGCAATAAGTTTCGGGGGCTCCCAGCCCGCACGTGGAACTAGCAGTAATTTTGGACTCTCTCCCGATAAGAAGGTTTCCGGTGGCAGGGTAACAAGACTTGTGCTCGCAGGGATGAATCTTATTGTGGATATAAGGCTTACTTCCGACGGGCGGAGTCCGATTGCCTTGTGCACAGAAGCCTGTCTCTAAGAGTATAAAAAATACTATCGGCAGCAGCAACTGCTGCGAGCCGCTTGCCCTCATGGCGTCACCTTTAGTCAGTGGTTTGTTCACACACTTCAGTCTGCTGGAAGATAAGTAGCGAAGCAAAAACTTATTGTTATCGCGCACCCGAATAAAAACAAACTATGAGTCGCATCGACGCACGACCCACTCGCTTCATTCCACAACACACACTAAAAATAATTAATGTTACCAACGTAAGCTGTCACATTCCCAATCCAAACATAGTAGAAAAAATATATATTTAAGGCAAAAATAAACATATTTAAAATAATAAATATGTAACCCAGTGAAGTGTGTTAAGCTGGTTAAGAGGCATTTCATGAAATAATTGACAGAGATTTTGACTGAATTAAATTTATAAATTAAACAACACATGTTTGAATCAAAATTAAGTTTTAACCTTAAATTGCCTCAGGAGATAATTAAGACTTTGGTTAGGATGGAATTCATATGAGTGAAACCAGCTTCGACCAATCACAAACTTGTTAATGCCAGCAAAAGAGGAAACTCACATCACAGCGTTATGTATATTTTTGTATTATGTTTATATTTGTCCAAGGAGTGACACAGAACAGCTCTTTTAGCAATTATGATATACCAGTATAAATAAAATTAAAGTATAGTTATGTTTTCGTATTTTAAAATCTTGTACTCATGTCATGCGAAAACATGACGGTTTATGATTTTTTTTGTGTGTTAATGTTTCTTTATTTGGTTATCAAAAGCTTAGTAATAATTGTAATGCATTATTATAACAATATGTGTTATGTCAGTAAAATAGAATTGAACTTTGAAAATATATATATACATATGACTATGATACATCTATGATAATATTTGTGATTTTTATCAAATTTTTCATCATTCTCCTGGCCCAGATCGATTCCCAATATGTTATATTAACTACTTTGGTGACCTATTATGTACTCATATGAACTGTTCATACGTAAAAACGAAGATACAGTTTATGTAATTTAGTAAAAATCATTTATTCTTGATGAAGTCGTAGTGTATCATGATCATTTTAATAACAATAGGATGCCAACTATTAATAATATAACTTAATAAATTTTAAACGTTAACTTTTACCTGAATAGAGTATTGTTAAATTACTCTAGGTTTTCTTACTAGCCAATCGGAAGTCATTTTACAAAAACGTGATATTTTATGCCAGGAGCATAATATTGGTTAAAAAAATACCATTGCTAGGAAAAATAATGTTACCTTCATATTTATATCACAGTAATGCTACAATTATATCGCTAATACAAGCACAACATAACATTATCTAACTTTATGTTCATTACTATCATTACTGGTAGATCTTCGGGGTGAGATTTGTTATTATTTTGAAAATGTTGATAATATCAAGGGAAATGTCAAATGTGTCTGAAATCCATAGATGTAGTATATTTTCATAAACGGGTAACACTGAACGCAAACATCTGACTCTTCACCGCGCCAGCCTCATGTTTTCATCAAAGAAATTCTTTCATAGGATGCAGTAACCAGGGCTGTACTCAATAAATGTACAATGTGATAAATGAAAATTGATTTATTAAAAGCTTTTATTATCATTATTGCAGCTATTGTAACTATATGAATTCAGAGAATCGGGTGTAAGATTATTTGAAATAAGCGATGTGTTTTAAAGGATTTTTTGACAATAATTGTAAACGAAAATGACACGAAGGTTCTCATAAAATCATAAGGTGAAGCTTTTTTAAAAATATATTTTGTATTGAAATAGGCTAACATCACGGTACGCAATTTCTTAATAACCTATCATTAACACATTCGCTGCGACGTGTATGTATTAGTATGGTGTATTGACGACCCAGGGGCGTCTTTAGCAGCGAACGTGTTATACGATTAAACCTCGTTATCGTAATTGGCTCTCACCATAAACACTTCCACGACTTTTTGTACTTCCGCTGTATAATAATTCAAAAAACATTTTATAATTGTAGTGGAAAGTGCAAACATATTGATATAAGCCATGTGAATATGAACACCCCAGAAATGAAGTATATGGATCTCTACATTGTAGAGATTGTTTTAACACTAGAAAGACGAGAGCAGTCATTCGACTGCAATTTCAATTTGAAAGTCTTGTAATTCTAAAACGTTTCGACCAAACTAGCTGATATTTTGT
>JAGVSQ010001372.1:0-29852 GCA_022683975.1 Rhyacophila evoluta | reverse complement strand
AGTGATCTCACATATGGAAGTTTACCAGTTTTAAATAATTCAGAATTTAAATATATATCTAATATATAATGTAATAAGGTGGGATTTAAGTTTTGTTACATGCCATTATTTCTCTAGCTATTGTTGATTAAAGCATCAATGGATTGTTTATTCGCTTTACAATCGCACTGTAAAATCACTTTGGGCACACAGAAATGAGGCTGGCAACTATTGGCTCTATAGTCATGTTTTTATGCATAATAATGTGCTTATGGTCAAATGATACAACCATTTAATTAAACTATCTTTTAAGATTGAGTTTAAGTTATATAGGTTTGTAGAGTTCTTACCATATATCCAAGCAAACATAACATATCCATGGTAGTTGCCACTAACTGCTGTGAAAGCTAAAATAGATACACCGCACATGAAGACGGCAGCCTGGCAAAGATATTGTCGGCCGATCCGGCATTCCGGAGATGACTTTACAACAAGCAGACCAAATGCAGCGCATCCTGTGGTCCATGCCAGTCCCAAATATGCTTGAAGAAGGACTACTGCTTCACCCAGTCCTGAAAAAATTTGAAGATATTATACTATATCTATGCATAGCCGTGGTGACAACTTGGTAATAAACAATGATTTAATGTTTATTTTGGAGAAGTAAAGAAAATTTGTCTTCAACTATCTGTATTTTAATCTATATTATTGTAATGAAAAGAATTGATTTGCAATTAAAACAAAAATTATTGGGCAATTTTTCTTGCTCAATATATATGTGCATCACGAGCACCAGTGCTATGGGGAAAAAGACAAGTAAAGAGATATTTGTTTGCAGCTGAAGGAGTAAGAACTGAAACGAAATCAGTTGAGTTATTATTAGTAAAAGTGGTAATATTACGTATACTTAACTAGTTAATGAGTTTCTTTACAGATCTTTAATCAAATTAATTCCGGTATAACCACTACAGACACATTTACGCTTGGTAGTATTGAGGAATTTTGTTACTTGGGTGAAATATGTTGGTTATTCATTTTCAGGTAATGCAGATTCATTGCTTAAATATATAGAATATTTTTATATCTTCCTCATATTTTCAGTTATTTTAAGATGGATTTTGACTAAATAAATTATTAATTATCTCTTCACACTAAAATTACTTAGGTCTCCTATTTAAGTCGAAAAATTTTATTCTCACCTTCTTCTTCAGCTTGATGGGCCATATAAAATATAGGCGTGTTGATTCCGAATGCAGAAATGCCAGTCGACAGTAAAAGTATCCGCACAGTTTTTGATTTGAGCGTAGAGAAATCAAAGAATGGTGGACTCTCATCAATCTTTGTTTTGTCTTTGATCTTCCTCTTGATTTTGTTCTGGTTCTTCAAATGCAGAATGGCTCGCCTCTGAGGATGGTAGAGTGATGCAGAGCGGTAGAAGGTTCCGAGAATGAAAGTAAGGAACACGACCCCGGTGACGGCTTGTAGGCCAAGTCTCCAACCGATAGCCCTAAATTGATAATGAAACAAAATATATGATATTTATAGTGAAAAAATTAGTTCAAAACTTACAAGAAATACATAATGACAATTCTTTCAGAGTCTTCTCTTTGGCCAGTTGGTTATAGTGACATTGAGGGGTTCTTCTTTTGATATGTTGAGCATAACTTTGTAGACTGCCTAATATCGTCGTATTACTGGCAAAAGACGTTAAAGTAAAAAAGTTGAGTCACTCTTTTAAATACATTTTACGACAATTTCTATCAAATAATACATTATACCTTAAGAAGTTGTCGTAAAATGTATTTAACAGAGACTCAAACATTAAAACTCGACTATCTCAAAACTCACTTTTTTACTTTAACGTCTTTTGCCAGTAATGCGACGATATATTATTATACAAAAAAAAAACTCTAAATTCAACTCCATAATATCTTGGTCAATGAGTTATCTATCATGAATAACTAATATAAAGCAAAGATTCAACTTATTACCTATATCAAAATAAAAGTATGTACAAATTACTCACGAAATGGCCCCTTTGATGAAGGCGCTCATGACAGCTATGCCGAGTCCGCTTCCAGACACTACGAAGACCTCCACAAGTTCTCTCTTTCTTTTGAAGTATTGCGCTACCATCAGAGTTGCACAGTCTCGAGCCAGTCCCACTCCAACACCCACCACCGCCCCTGAAGTGTAAATTTGATGTTTTAATATTTAAAAATAGTCCAATATTAAAGAAACCAATAATGAATTTACTCTCTAAGTATTAAATTAATACGATGAAGAATGTAATATATGATTATTTAAAATTTGGACATATCTATAGGTCTTGTATATTTTACTTTAAATATATTTATGTTCACAAATTATACATACACATTTGATGCCTTATAAAATTAATTATGCACTCAATTTTATTTATTGTAGCAATTTATATGCTCAATTTTGTAGTGGACAGGATAAAAATGATGAACTTGGAAATATCAAGCCATATTTGGCAAAAGATCGTAGGCTGCAATTTAGCAATTTTTGTTTTTTTATCAAATCAGTTCAAATTGCAAAAAATCGTAAGGAATGCAGCAGCCGAAGTCATAAGTTATGCATTTTTAATTTTATTCTATGATTTATGTTTTAAATTTTAGACAAACAAAAAATCATAAGCCTCATGTCAAAATGATTTGATATTACATTTTTTTTCTTTTTTACTATGTGGGGGATTCTGTATACCTTGCTTGTTATGTACAAGGTTAGAAGTTAGTGTGGTGTATTGTTCGTGTTTTGGTTGTCTGTTTTTAGTTTTGTTGTGTTGAGATCGGGAGGGATGTTTTAGGTATTCTCCTAGTGTTATACATCCATTTGTATTATGCACAAAAAATGTGTAATGTAACATGATTTGAATGCGTTCAAGCAGGAGACTCAAGTGTATCTTCGGCAAACCATGGCCGGGAGATATTACATTTAAAGATGCATTGGACAGATGATATAGTTTTGCAAGTGGATATATTTTCAAAGTAAAGCCTGGTCAAAATCAGATAATCAAGGTTGAGGAGCCTGCATTGAATGTATGATATTTGAGGAAAAGGTATTACAAATATTTGCTTTCATATAACTCTAGTGGTCAATGGCAAACTCCTTTATCAAGAAACTTCAAAGATCAGGCTATATGCTAGTGGACAGTATTAAGCCACTCAAATGTGTTCTCGATAAGAGAACAAGAATGGAACAAATTCGGTTTGATTTAGAAATTGCTACTAATTCTTATGACAATATTATAATAACTATCGTAGAAATGAATATTGATGTAGAAGATACTAGAGTATTGTTTTGTGCATTGACTTACCATAACTGAAGAAGAGTTGATGAAATTGCGAGGCGAATGAAGTGAAGAGGCATCCCAGAGCTGCCACGAGGCCTCCAAGAACTGCTGTAACCCTGGTAGACTTCCTCAAGCAGCAAGCCACTGTCACTGGCGAAATGAAGAGAGCAACAGCCGTCGATAGAGCGCCCAACCATCCTGGAAAAAATGAAGACATAAAGGTAACATCTATTTTTTTGATAATTTTTATTGAAATACAAATCAATAAATATAATGTAGCAAAAAATTCTAATAATTTGTATTACAATACAACAAGTAATTATAGTATAATGATATGGATTTGTATCAACGTAAGTCACGGATGTTCAACGGGTTGAGTGATCAGTTGATAATGAGTGCTTGTAAAAAAAGTATTATGTTGCTAATCTGGGGAAGTATGTATTTTTGTAAATAAAATTGTAAACACACAAATAATTAGATTGATTGTATCATCCATTCATTCACACTGCTCGTCCTTGAAATAATCGAAACGAAGCTGGGTAATAATAAATTACAACGTGTATTCATGTCGGCTGCTTCTCGGTTAGGTCACTACGTTGAATGTGCTATTTTTAAATGTTGTATATTATCCTTAAAACAAAATAATAGTGATTCTCGATTCAAGAAATTAAAAAAAAAAAATGCAAACGAGAATTACGAATTTCCTTTCGCAATCACTAATTGTGCCCCCTATGGTTTCTCGTTTTTAGCTCTTGCGATATCTAAAAAAAATTTATATTGTGTGTCTGTTTGTCACAAGAACTACTCCCAAATGGTGAAAAATAGCGACGTAAAGTTTCCATTTGTTATATTGGCTGCCATTTCTAGATTAGCTGTATTACTTAAATAGAATGTCTAGAATATAATATTAATTTATAATGACGCTTATTATTAATATATATTCATTTACAAATAAACTCGAAATGGCGAGTTTCTAGAATGAAATGAAAGAATTTTCAGTTTTAATTTTTGTTTTAAACTAGTGGCGTGCCTACACATTCAGCGCCCTGGAGCAAATATAATCGTTGTGCCTCTTGCAGTTTATCGTTTATTTTTAGTTCTCGTGCCACCTAAAAAAAAATACTTGCACTTCACTATGATTCATGCGTCAATAGCAACTGCTCCAATTACTTCTCGGTAGCTAGGACGCTGTTTTAAATTAAATATCTATAGATAATCTTCGATGTAAAGAGTTAGCGAAAATTAAATTTAATTTCTAAATATTGTAATCTGAAGCATCAGATACTCATTAGGAATGTTTTCTATCGGAATTTCCGAGAAAGACTTACAACAAAAAGACATTGATACGTTGAAAATAGATTTAATTTAGCCAATTCCAGTTCGAATGCCTGCACAAAGTGTAATGTAAGTTCTCACGAGATCAGATATCCAACAAAATGGTTGCCCTTACGTAAATGGCAGAGGTACGTAACAATTTTACAGTTAAAATTTACATAATCAAGCAATAATAAATTCAGTACATATTTTATATTACGATTTTCAAGAATAGTATCGAGGCAGTATAAAGTAATTAATTTTTAATGATTCAGTCTTTTCAAATTTTATTTATTTTATTATTCTTTTCGTTTTTTTATTGCTGCGATCTATTTTTGGGCAGGAATATTTGTAAAACGAATGACAACATTGATGGATCAAATATAGATGTTATTTTTAATGTTAATAGTAACACTGATAACATTTTCATTACAATTGTAATTTGACGATTAATTAACGGTTCAGGATTACCTGTCATTTGTGACAGTCACATTGCATTCTTCCGGGTAATGGCAGCATATTGTCTTAATTATGGCGGATACATCTTGCGGATAGTACTATAGTAATAGTATGTTTTGTCGGAAATTATGTGATTGATGACTGATGAAAAAAGTTTCGAAACGAAATAAATTGTGTGTTCTTTGAAGGAATATAGATGGTTGAAAACTTCTGAAATTGCACAGTTGCATTTATTTATGCAAACGAGCTTCGGAAGTCAACTTGCATGCTGTAGTCAGTCGATCTATTCGAGACGCAATTTAATGTCCATGTGTAAATGTGAATTTAATCTGATCTACTCATTTATTTATACATGTATATTATTACATATTTGGAACAGATAATTTTGTATTTATGTTGTAATATCATATAGCTAGGAAGCCAGTTAAATTAAACTGGTAAGTTATAGATAATCAATCGATACGTTTAGCGCCAATTATATTCTAAACCTTTTAAATCTCCTAAAAAGATAATCAGTATTTTTTAGGAAATGTATTTAATGGGGTTGTGAGGTGCTAGCATGGCTATGAAAGATGCGAAAATATCGGGTTGCGTATTATAGTGCCAATACATACAAAACTAAATCGCCAATAGGTTAAGAGGTTGGTTTAACTTGATTGCCCTTGTAGTTGTCGAGAATAGGATACTGATAAAACCAGGTGAGAATGTCCAATAATGTGGACGGAATGGGAGAAAAACGCATGTTAGTTGTTATATTATCTAACATCCAGTATAGTTAATCGAAAGACAATCTTCAATGTTCTAAAAATGAGTCCGACGTATGGTGAGCGTGTTGATATCTTTTAATTACATGACCAAAATTAAAGTTTTATTTATTTTTTAAGATCATCGTAATTATTATTGATTAAAATATGCTTGCCAAGTAAATAAATTCCTTTTCGATATCAAGACTTCAGAAAGTCTTTGATTAAAACTGGACGCAAAGACGAGGTATTATCGAAGAAGATTCACATCATTTTTATGTGGCGAAATAGAAGATTGTTCTGTACGATGATGTAATGATGTATACGTACGTAATATATCATGTTGTTTCTTAGTGCGTAAAATAGTATTTTGTAATATATCAATATTGAGAGTATACTGGTAAAGCCTTAAGTCGTACATACAAGTTTTGAGATATAACATTTAAAGCATTAATTGCATGTATTATGCCGGAATAAAATATGTTAATATATTTTTTTCAATCATATATTCTATGCGTTTTACTAAAATAAATTGTGATTTTATTTATATCATTTAGTATTTAAAACGGAAAACCAACTAAAATGGACTTACTCCATTCTGTCATTACAATATCGACATTTATTTGAGATTAGATTCACACTTGACGCACGTTTAGAACAACCATTTGTCTTTGGTCATTAGTAATTATGAAATACACTCTGTTATCTTCCTTGTAAGGAAGGCATTGTTTTGGCGATAGACAATGTTACAGCAGGCCTGTTGGTATGATCTTTTACTCGGAAGACCATGCCTATCGCTTGGTGCCCGTGGGAAGAGATTATATCGCCTATTAAAACAACCTATGATAACTTATAAATACTATTGGCTATCAAAACTGGTTAAGATAAAAGAAAAACAAAAAACAAATGAGTGTCGCGTTCACTGCCGATAAACGGAATAGAAATTTTAAAATAAGAAGCTTTTGAAAATATCTTATTAGAACCGATTTTTAAATAAGAGGCATTTTAAATGCTATGGACAATGAATAAAAAGATGATATGAAAAATAACATTTTTTTTTAATCAAAAATCATATTGGAATAAAGATCTGATGAAAGCATGTAAAGATTGAAAATAGTCAAAGAAAAGGTTGTATTGGGTTGTAGAATTATTAAAATATGGTGGAAGCTGCATAATCTTGTCGATTGGTTATTGTTATCACAAGCAGTCGGTACCAAATTACAACAGATAACATTTCAAGTACACTTTAGTAAATAAAAAAAATGTTAGTAAAATATCTTGTTTTTGATAAATATATAAGCAGGTTGGATTATTTTGTAATACACTGTGTCCGATAATATCTTAAGGGGGCTACACACGCTCATATAAACTTGCACAAGTATGCATAAACGATCATAAAAATATGGTGACCATATGTTGAAGAATTTACGATGTTATAACACTGATATTTCATTGTTTCTGTTTTACGAACCTCACAAGTACAGTGATGAAGTAAAATAAAAAAGAATTGGAATTCAGTTCAGACTTGAGTCTCTCTAAAATTAGTTAGAATTAATAATTATCGATTGAATAAGTTTACTATTAAAAACCCACAATGCATTTAGCTGGTCAAATCGAGCATGTAAATATTAATGTGATAATATTAATTGGATCATTTCATATCAATGAATGGTTTATTTGTTATTTCATTTTATGTCGGTAAATGGCCGGTCTTAAAGTTTATATGAAATATACGTAGGATTACCTAAAATTAGTAATGTTCCATTTTTAGGAAAAAAAGGTCACACACAAATGATTGTCGATGCAAACTTGAATGTGTGTAGCCTCCTTTATAGTTAAGGTTATAAGCCAGTTATTATTATCAAAAGTTGCAGATCTCATAGTGATCATAAAAAGCGGCTTCCAATTTATATAGTTATACTTGAATGCGTGTGCATTATGATGTTATTTTTTTTATCACAAAATGACATTTTAAAATAGTCACAATTGTTTATAAAACACGATCAAATAACAATTTTAATTTCCAAAGCAGGAACTAATTTCTCATCGGCCGGATGGGAGAACGAAGCATTAATAAAAAAGCATCGAGAAAATTCCTTATCGATTGACTATCAATTAATCAGATGGTGATTAAATTTTATTAACTAAGCTAATGCGAGTGGAACATATACGTGGATCTATTAAAATAACTATAAAACGATATTATCGTGAAGTTTAATGTTGCCATAATAGTAAATAGCTTTAAAATATGTTTAAAGTTTATGAGATTTCGGAACAAGATGGGAAATATTACTTTTTATTGAGTGAACTATGGTAATTTATTTTATAATAATCGTAAGATATTGAAAGCAAAAACTAAAATTTAGACTGAATTAAAATTATCGTATATATACATTAATATCCACAGCTTTGATTCTTTGAAATTTCTCTCTTTATAAAGCATTAAACTCTGAAATAAGAATCGGTGGGCCCCTTTGTTTCTCGGAAGAGTTCTGGTAAAATTTGTTTTGTATGTATTTTTCTTATTTATTTATTATCTACTACACCTAGTGCTCGAGTGGACCTAGTCCTTCACTTATGATCATATCGTTCTAAAGATATTAGATCGAGAAACCAGTAGATGCCACGCGTTAGAGGGACAGCTTTAGAGCGTCGGCAACAGAGATGCAAAATAGCTATAACAAATAGGTGAGCGAGCAAGAGAGTTGATTATTGTGACGACAACGTGATGTCGCGCTGCCGAACTGAAGGGTAATTTTCTAGCTTTTAAAAAGATTGCAAGATCTTACGGCGTACAAAGGTATTTTCTCAACAAGGCTAGACATCAACCGGGTATAATTAGTTAGAACAGGAATCGCGTACACTGTAGTGCAGGTCAACCAAGGTGGTCCTGGGACACTTTTGGCACTCATGAAAAGCGGCTTACTTTCATTACGCCACAGTATACACCCGCATAACGGGTGTAGCAGCATGGCGGGTGGTGGAGGAGAAAGGAAGAATTCTATATCTGTACCTTGGTATCACAATCGTTAACAATAAAACATCTAACTTGTTTACAGATAAAGATTTCAATAATAGAACAATATTTTGAAACTTGTGGGAATAGATTTGTATAAATATATTAAGTATCCAAAAATTAGATATAAAAGGCATTGTAGATCATGGTTTACATGGATATTTTTTTATGACATTTTCCGTAAACCCGTCATCCATTATTAAGTGACAGCCCAACTGGATTGAAAATTTATTTAACACACTAAAGAAAAATACAATTGCTACAAGTAAAAAATGATAGTTGCCCGTGTTCATTAAAGTAAGCTTGAAGAACTCCATGCTTTGACAGTGCTCACAATTTACCCCAACACAGTGCACACGTAAAAATAAATCGAATAAAATCTTGCGGACCACCTCACGGCTTGATCTCAATATCAAAATTAAATCAATTTGAATTAATATGAATTTCTTTATAAATAAATTCGACACGATATCCGAACGTAAACTTTCTTCGTTCAAAACCGAAAATAGCCATCATATTCCAAACAACTTTTTATGAGTCATACAAAGTAAAACATGAGGCTTGGTCACATCGTTGTCAATTTATTTTCTATTATGGCAACACACATATATTCCATTTTAACGTTATCAATGTTTAATATTTCGTTTAAAATCGTAATGTGTGAAATCGCTTTGTGATGTGGGTCGATTATTAAAGATTACTTTATTGTGTGAACGGTATTATAATTGTGTGTACATAGCGATTTGAGATTAGATTTTTGAATATAATTCTGTGCACAATATGTGGTGTACGAAATCCCGCGGAGTTTCGTGATGAGATTTTTAGTATGTACTTTGAGAAGTAATAATTTCTGTCGGAGTCTTAACCGTATGAAACTTTGTATTGTGTAATAAAATAGAGACTTTATTGCGTAATAACTGGGAGTGGAAAATTCAAAAAAGCTTTTTGTAACAGTTTGCTCTAAAGCTTTTTTGGAATTAATTTGATTACATATTAAAATATGTAATAAATGAAAAAGCTTTGATCAATATTAACACACATCAAACGTGTCGAATTCTATAGCTACGGGCCAAATAAACATGGCTTAAGTTTATTCAATGTAAAAATATATCCTGAGTTTTTGAGATTTTTAAAAGTTACAGCATCCAATGGGTTTATACTAATAATGCAAGATAAGATCTTTTAGACAGTCTATAGATGATACACAATTGTATTAAACTATAATATTTAGTAAAATGATTGTGGTTAAATATTGAGTTCTTTAAAATGGTCTTAAAAATATAATTATTTTTTTATAAGTTATTTTTTAAAACAGTTTTCAGTGATGAGTTCTTCTTCGTCTCCCAGGTAGCTGAAAAATTAACGAGCATTCTTCACAGCTCAAAATTGCTAATTCGGTTCAAATGGTTGTTGGATTTTCAAAAATTTAAAGACGCTCTGTCGGGTGAGTATAGGCTATTGGATGAAGAAAAAAACTTTCAACCTAAATCTAACAATATTGAGATTCATGTGCTCCACTCTCGGAGCGGATATGATAAAAAATACATATTCTTAAATAACTATTTTCAAGCCCACCTAATAAGCCGGAAAAAGGCGTACCAGAATATTTATTATTAATAAAAAATCGATTTGCTAGTTGCATTTAAAAAGCTCACAATTGGACCAACGGATAAAGCTTTGTTGATTGATCTTTCAGAGCAATACATAGCTCAAAAGTTTAATAAAGCGCCCTATACTACTAAAGATTGGCTGGTTGTAACTTTCGTGATTACATTATATTCAAATCCAAGTTATTATTTCGCAAAATCACCTAAAGGGAAGTATGAGAACAATAAAATGAGCCATCATAGAAATCAGGTTTCTAACATATTGCAGATATTAAAACAAAATAAATGTATTAAGAGTCGACCATACACAGGAGTTTTTAATATTCGCGATTATCAACATGATTGTGTAAAGTTAACGGTAAATATATTGTAATATGATATAGAGACAATAACGATCAGGATCCAATCTTTCAATAATATCTAAATTTAAAAGTGTAGAAAAAATAAGTTTTTAAATATTTACGACGACAAATATCATATTTATATTTGACACAGCAAAATATTGACACGAATTATATTAACTCACTTATTAGTTACATAATAGAAAATCTGGTTTAATATTAGTAATTAAATTATAATATTATTAAAATCTAGCCTGATTTGACTTTACCCTATCATAAGTGAGTTAATTTTTTATGCATACATCATTTAAACACTATAATCTTTCACTGCTATCCGTTCAACTAATATAATATATGCCAATTCGTAAGCAATGCTCTTCTATTTCTAAATAACGACCAAAATGAACTGAAAAATTATTCCAAATTGGTAAGAATGTGTATAAAATTACCAAATGTGGGGATCTCATTTCGGTATCAAAGGAGTACTTCAGAACAAATTTGAATCCATAAGACTGACTTCTGTGTATGTATTTCTGTGAACAGCAATATACATGATCTTTCGTTTCTTTGCAGATCATAATAATTACAGAAAGAGCATATAGCATATAGAAAAGGCACAAGAGGGAATTTTCCAATGCTGAAGTCACCTTTTTTTCCCTTAATTTTTTCGTAATGTTGACGTTTTTTTTTCTAGACTAAAAATAAACTATACGATTATAATATCTTCCATGTATTTTTTATAGATCTATCTAGTGTTTTTGGTAATAAAATACTAACATTTTATTAAAGAATAAAATAATGGCGTTGAAAATAAGGCGACAAGGCGCATATACGTATGTACGTTCGTACTTACAGGGTTAACATCTAATAAACATTTTTTATTTAATAATTATTTTTTTGTTATTGTTTATTTATATGAAGTTTTAAGCGGGGGCTTCTATAAAAAGAGTTTGACGTTGATATTATTATATTTTATTGGTTTCCGTATGTTGCAGTTATAACAAACAAAAAAAGACTTCGACTTATGCAGACTATTAAATCGTAATCATTGCGTATCATCTATTATAAAACGCTATAATTGTTTCAGTGTTTTTGCAATTTTCATTAAAATATGGCTAAGTCAAGACGATTAAGACATGTTTAGTATAGAAATTATCCGAGTAGATGTATTATACGAAAGATCTCTCACAGTCTGTCAATCTACCTTTGAAATCTATACGAGTTTAAATGACGTCAAGTGACATATGACAAAATCTATCACCACCATCTAATATAGACGGTACTAAATACATCGAAGGATATATATGCCATCAGGAGGGACAGAGCTTAGTGTAAAGACGTGGATTGACTACTTATCTGTCAAATACGTAAAAACCGGAATAGGGTTAGCTAGTTGTATATTGTAAATGTTAAATTTCAAAACGAAACACGGCATAATTATATAAAAGAATACTAAAATTGTTAACTGGTATCCTTGAAAAACTATTGTTTTCAACGTTTCGTATATCTGTGTATTGTAACCAAAATGTTAGCGTGCGCTTGCATCTGGGGAATGCGAGTTTGATTCCTACATCTACTGGATTAAAAAAGTTCGAAAACGCAGGATTGGGTTCCTATTGGCCAAGTAATATTTCGGAGATTCATTTACTTCTTCACACTGCGTAGATACATATATTCCACTTTCGATGCGGACATGGTATCAAAATGGGAGTCATCGATTGGATGCCAGATAGGATATATACATGTACGAGTATAGTATATTAATCCCATGTCTGCTCTAGAGTGCGTAAAACGTATAATATATAAATCTCGAAAGAAGATAAAATGCGGCAGATAAATGGATACTCAGTATGTGAGGCAAGTGGCTGATAATTAGTTCATGTGAAAAAAGCTTTATAATGTCTCTGATCGATTGTTTTTCAAGAAGACTAATTTTTTAGGCTTTAATCGTGCATTTAAACAAATATTTTAAACGCAGCACGGACTTTTTATGCAGTTACATGATTAGGATTTGTGTTCTATAGAGCTAAGAGCTTTTTAAATGCGCGTGTCCGTTAGCTGAACATTATTTATTATCGTCCGAAAACAGATATTATAACAATATCTACCTATGATCTGAAATGAACATAATTCCTATGAAGAATGTTGTGCTGTTTGTTTTCTGTTTTGTTTTCAAAACATGTATAAGAGATTACGTAACAACGTTTTTATTAAAGCATATGAAATACTATGAAAAAGTTGA
The DNA here is from genome assembly GCA_022683975.1 of Rhyacophila evoluta. Taxonomy (NCBI): domain Eukaryota; kingdom Metazoa; phylum Arthropoda; class Insecta; order Trichoptera; family Rhyacophilidae; genus Rhyacophila; species Rhyacophila evoluta. The sequence goes on along the minus strand of JAGVSQ010001372.1, from coordinate 16,835 downwards.
TTTGAGATGCCATCCATCACTATACTTTCTCATGGACTGTCCAATGATGCGTCAGTACTTCTCAATCTGTAGCATCGTATCGATATCGAGAACAGCACCACTTATTTGACAATATCTATTAATTTCTCGTAATAAATCTCATAATAAATGTAATTGCGGTTTCTTCCAACAAAAATGGCGGCAATAGAGTTAGTATTCACCGATATTGTATTTCCACCCTTCAGTACTTGAAAATGTTTGTTTTAGTATGGATCTTTTCAAAACCATGTTTACTGATACACAGTTCCATTATAAAAAGGCAAGTTCTCATGGGAATATTTTTAATTTCCTCATTTGCTAATTATTTATGAAAGACACTTCAAATGGTTTATATGTTTTTTAATATGTGTTAAAAAGGTGAAGATTAATGTATTTTCAGTGTGAAGACATTATTTCTTTACACTATTTTTCACGAGAATTATGAAGAATTTTTTAACATAAAGTCCAGCATCTTTGATTTAAAAAAATCTATTCACACCTGCTAGACTAAAATAAGTTCTAATATTGGTATGACAGTTAAAATACATCGCTACAATGAACGCAAAGAAATATAATTATTAAAGTCCAGGAATAAAAAGTTTTTTATTATCTCTCGTAGTGTAAGATGAGTTTGAGAACCAGCTCTCAATTTGAAGAAGCAGCAGATATGTGACTGATTTAATAGTCTCAGTGCGACGCTTTGTATTAAATGTAATTATTTACCGCCTTTAAGACAACCTTTTAAAGTATTGGCTGCTTTAACACTCGGAAAAAGTTGTTTGTTCGTTTGAATTAGTACAGTGAAAATAATAAAGAAACAAATATTAGTTTCACGTATGAAAATCCTACTATATTCACTTTAAAAGTGGACCATAATGTATGTCAATAGCGTGAAGATGACAGCTTCAAAATTGGAGTATATATATCTCCGCGTTATCCAAAATTATTGCTGATAGATATTTTTCGCGAGAATTGGCTGTCGAACAAGTAGGCATTAATCCCATGGGCGTCCAGTCTTGCATTTTGGAATTATTAAAAATCCTACAGCTGTAAAATTCGAGTCTGCCTTTCTGGCTCCAAACCACGTACGGAACTTTTTTGCTAGGATGGAGACATAATAGCATAACATAAATTAGTGTATGATATTAATATAGCAATCTTTTCAAAACGATTGTTACCACTTGTAGAACGTGAAATGAACATGTTAATAACACTATCGAGTACAGCTAAGTAAAAAACAAATGAATATTTGGTATTTTTTCTTAAGATAATTGTAATTCCTTTTTCAAAAATTTCTTTATATGTCATTAGTTCAGTATATTTCCGTGGCATTTTAGTTTCTATCAAAAGGAAGTGAAGTCGGATTTATTAGCATCGATTATGAGTAACATGTATAGGCGCAGGCGTAATGTTTTTTGACGAAATTATTCAAAAACCTGATATATTGATAAAACGATGAAGATTTTTGCATTTACATTATGTAATATGCTAAAATCTTGACGCCTCCTAGCATGGTTTATTTGTTGATTTTTAGATATTATAAAATTTTCTGGAATATATTTGATCGGTTCGAATTTAACGATTTATTGTTCGATTTATAATTCCGAAAAATATCATAGCGTAGAAAGGGTTAGTTTATATACTATAAATATATACTATCAGATAAATTAAAGCTAGAAGAACTTCTTTGATGACTTAATTATATATTTTTAATAAATTAGTGCATAAATTTAACTGCCAGAAGAAGAATAATTATTTGTAATTTGTCATAAATTAATTATGTAATATTTCATCAGTATGAAAATAGACCACGCTGACACACGATAAACACGATTAATTGCCATGTCTAAATATTAATACTTAACAAAATTAAGTTTTCTGCTCTAAAAACACTATCTTAACAAATTAATTACACAAAACTATTTTCCAATGTTTTTATTATTTCTTTTGAAGATGAAATGTTATATATGTATTATAATTATACAATATGACATATATCCTGCTGCAGATAAATCTTCTCAACATTCGTTGTATTACAAAGAAAAATAAATGTCTTTAACTTTCTGACAGGGTGTTTCATAAGATAATTTTCGGCTTACATTTTTTGTGTAATTTATATATATGTTATAATTAAATTATTGATACTATCTACTGACATATTCCCATAACATAACATAATAACAAATGCACACATGTCTTATTAAAAATTTAAAAGCAAAATTTATGTGATATAAACGAAAATATTGGGAAACGGAGAGTAAATTTTCTGAGGAACGAAAATAGTTGATATGACTTTAACTCTTTACAGTTGTGAAACTTAACTAACAAGAGTGAAGCTTGTCGTGCTTAATTTATAAAGATGGCATCGAGTATAAACACTTCAGTACCACTCTGTAGCTACATATACAGCATCTAGCAAGTTAAGGTTAGTTCAGACTACAACAGTAGTTAGTCGGAAATTGAGAAATTTACTAATCACTAAATGTTGTAGTAGCAGAAACGTAATCGATCATAGTACATTAGTGGGTGAAATATCGAAGTGAAAAGAGTACATCGTAACATGGTGAAAATAAATAAGTTGAACTTGTTGCGGTTATATCACTAATAGTTTAAATTAATATTCCTAAACATATTCTTAAGTTATACATTTGCTCCAACGAAAACAAATTTTTACGACAATTAATGAACATAGCTCAAAATAACGTGTCCAGATATGTCTTGTCGCTCATTTGATATCCGGTAGAAGATGGTGAGCTACTCAACCGAAAAATTAGAACCAAGTCTATTGAGTCAACTAACTGATTTTACTAAATCACTCGACAGGCTTTGTCTGTCGAGTAAAAAACTAGCGTAGTCTGAACTGGCCTTAAGATTCGTTGATTTAATATCTTAGAATCAGTCCGCATCTAGAAAATGCACTCCCTCATATTATGTTGGAGTTGTAACGTCCTTTAGGCGCAATAAATAACCGTGATTCCCCCAGAGTAGAAGTTTATCTGTCAGTCGGATATCCGGCATTATCTCAGCCCGGATAATCGTGTGGCTGCGAATCTGTCGTCGATTTATTTTGTCAACATCCTTTAAACGATATATTAGAAGAAACTCAGACAAGTATTTATATAACGAAGTTTCGCTGACTTTTTCAACATCTATATAAACTTGATGCAATTAATAAATGTATTTTAACTATGTAGAGACTATAGAGAATATATCCATAATTTGAATATTTATCTCGATATCTTGCTATTTAACTTCTTGGCATCAAATACACAAGCAATATTACTATTAGTAATCATATCAAATTAATAGTAAATTATCAACACATTAATTTGGTGAGCATGTTTACTTGAGTAAACTTTCATTGAATAATGTTTGAATTAAATATAATATAAAATAAAAATTATGTAGTTGTTTCAATTTTGGTTTCGATCTTATGATACGCGATAATCTTAACAGCTTAATGCCCATAGCCTCACATATATATATCTAAAACATTGATTGGTGGCTGTGGACTCAGCTGTGATGTGGACCTAGATTTTGTATAGCGTTTGAAGTAGTTCCCAATTACCTTTTAAATAAAATATATTTCAGTTCTTGGATGAAGTGTATGAATTGATTTATAAAGTATGTAGATAAATTATTCGAAATTATTTTTCATCAGAATTTTGAAACCATAACTTAAATTATTTGATTTAAAAAAAGTCATTAAATATAATGTAGTTATATGTAAAAATTAAATATGTATATATTTTATTATAGTAAATATTTGGCATACGATTTGCAATGAGGAAAAAAGTTTATTTGCTTTTTTTTTGCTTGATAGATAATACTTTTCACAACATTACACCCAATATCTCTATTTCAAACGAATCGAGCGAGTGAATAATTTTTGATTTGTGGAAACAACCATTTCGAATAAATGTTTTATTCGCTTTATTTGGAGATAAATAACTTTTTTCTAGTACCATATGTATTAACCTATAATTATTAATGTATTAAGTGCTATCCTGAAATTTAATTTTATTAACTACTAGGTTTATTACCAGGCTTTATTTACCTGGGATAGATTCAAACTTGTTATTTATTCATGCCGTTGGTATAAATTCGATCCAGTAATTGGCTGAATACAATCTTTTAGTTTTTTATTGATGATCGGTGGCGACGTTAAAAGTTTAAAGTAAAACAGGTAAGCTAGAAATGGCAATCAAAATAATATGTGAAAATTTCATGTCGCTGATATTCAGTCGCTTAAGAAAAGTTTCTATGACGGACGGACAAAAACAACTATTGTCTATTTTACCATAATATAGATTAAGTGCTCTCAGTCAAAATGTATCAAGCATTTCGAATAACACAAAACTACATAAATAATTTTATCTTTTTCTAAACTTTATCTTTTATATGGCGCCAAATACTTTAAACTTAAGGCACAGTAATTATGGATTAAAAGCTTCTGCATTTAAAACGTATAAATCCAATTAAAGCGCTGGAGGCAACTTGCAGACCGGAGATTGCACTTAATTTATTTGATAATAAATGCATTAATGCCTTTTCACGGATAATCGCTCTTTTGCAAGCATTTACTTACTTCGATATCAGTTATCTGAATTTGAATAAATGCAAAAAATACAGAAGTTCTCAATATTTTTTTAATAACTGGTATATATAGAATTTTTTTGGATCCAAATTATGTATCATATATAAAAACTACGCGAGGGTTAGTATACATTGACAAAAATATGAAGTATTTAACAACATACGTATGTATTAATAAAATAGGATCAATCATTGATAAGTAATGGTCCTTAAAACGGCGAAAAAGAATTTTCATGACGCGTTCATTGATAATTTAAAAAATATTTTACAATTTTAATATTAATACATTCAATAAGTCTATGATTACCTTATAGCACCATGTAATAAAATATAAGTGTTAATAATGAGATATAAATGTGCAAGAACGATAAGAAATAAGATCATCTAATATATAGTTTTAGTGTTCTAGAGATTATGATTGCGAGCCATATAAAAAGACTCTACGGGCCGCGTATTGGCCAGTCCTGAATCAAAGTATATCGATAGCCATAAGTTGATAGCAGGTATTTGATAAATTGTTAAGGAGGATCGAAAAACCTTATAAAAATATACACGTATTTCATACTTATTTAATTAAATTAATGTATGGTACGTGTTGTCAACTTATGGCCATTGATACGTGTGTTTAGACACGAGTGACACAATATTGTAATAAAATACTTTATGATATACTTATTAAACCTTAATTTCATATAATAATGGAACAGATACAATTTATTTTAGAGCAACAGTTTGAGCACCAATAAGATTCTGACATTACATATGATGGATAAGTAATTATACAGCGGATAGTAAGAAGAGGGAAATGCACTTAATTAAAATAACCATTTAAGTGTTTAAGATAAACTGTGCGCGGCTTAAAGCAAGTATGTCACTCTTGCAAATAACATCCTGGGGCCACAACGGACACATTAGAAATACCAACTTATATTAAATGACATGCACTTAATTCTTGCCTCTTAGCCCTTTGGTTACCGTGAGTTATTGGGTTAATACGGTGATGCGGCGATTCTATGCGAATGGTGATTTCAGAAGAGGAAAAAATGTCAGAGAGTTAATTATCTATACGATGTGTAAAATACCATTTTGTTTTTTAAACAAGTATCTCATACTTTATTAATGAAGTAAAATTTAACAATTTTGAAAATTCTCATTAAAATGACAAAAAACAATATTGAATTAGAAATATTATGTTATTAGATAAAACTTGTAATAGATATTCTTAGAATGAATTTTTACGAAACTCCTGGCTTGATTTAAATTATTATGCTTTTGAATATATTCATAGCATTTATAGAGTTTAATTTATTGACGAAAAATAAAATAAAGTGAAAAAACTGACACTAAATACCACTTGGCTTGTGTAAAAAATCACCATTGAAGTTTTCACATGTTGGTTTCACTGCCATTCAAGGCCATGTGGTAAATTTTTTCATTATGATTCAAGTCTTTAAAATGCCGCCCCTCTCGCGCCCCGAATATATTTTTCACGTCCTCCGAAAGTTCCGATTTCTCGTTTTTAAATCTCGCCCCGCCTTATCTTGAGATTCCTACTTTCGTACATTCATCGAGATTTTTTTGTTCGTAACTTCTACTTTCGTACCTAGTGAGTCGTATAGTTCAAAAACATCGCGCCTCCTCACGATAATATTTTGCACCCCCGTATGATACGTGTGGAACATTTGTATTGATTTCGCTACTTATGCCGCCCCTTACATGATGCCGCCTGATGCAACCGCGTCTCTGCTTCATAGCACGACATGGCCCTGCTGCCATTTGTAAGCCAACTAATTTATTTTAAATTTAAACATCATCACTGATGATCGGTAAGAGACTAGAGATATTATTAACAGCCAAGTATTGAAAAAGAATATGATTGATTTGAATACATAATTAGTTTGAATCTATCCCAAGCAAAACTGAGCAATGAATCTAGTTATTATATAAATCAGATTCTATTAATAAAAAACTTGTCAGATTTTTAATATAAGTTCTTATTTTCATATGGATAATTTATGTTTAAGAAAAATGACGACGAACCACTGTGATTGTCTATAAACAGGAAAAATAATTATCGTCCTTTTTCTATTGCATTCCACATTATAAGAGACTGTATTAAGCCGCTGAATGAAAAAAAAACCCGGCTTATTCAGTTAGACTTGATCAACTTGCAAAAGATTTATAATTAATGCTAAGTCGAGCCAGGCTATTGGTTAATTAATTAGAAATGTTCACGCCTATGCCTTTAGTTTGCACCTATCAACGAAGAAACTATTATGAAATATATGTTTTAGTAGCCACCACTGTTTATTTCACAACATATTAGCCGTTAACTATTTTATTATGGCTGGTATAAGACAAATAAGTAGTATGCATACCATACTTACGACAAATGTTGTCGAAACATTTATACATGTAACAATATTTATACGACCCCAAAGTATTTTACATATCAATATTTCTTTACTTATTAATACAACCATGCACTTATCGTATCAATATCTTCCAAGTAATTGTGGGGCAAAACACATCTTCTAATTTCAAATGGAATCTGAAAAGTATTGAATTTTTCGTTGAATACATAATAAATAACTAATTTAGCTTTTATTCAGTTAATAAAATAATAGGCACTTAATATCTTTTACATTGTTATTTTTACGAGGAAAAATTAAATAAATAAGTAAAATTTTATCTTATTTTGGCACACTAATAAAGTCCTTATTTATCGTCTCTGTTAAGTATATATAAAGAAAATTAAATCATTCATCGCTATTTAAATGTTTTTTTTTTTACCATGTTCCCTCCGAAAGTTGAGCATATGGATCTAAACAGTGTTAAGATATCCATTCCGAAAGTGGAGTGTATGATTTTATGCAAATAATTTTTTCACGAGAATGTTTTGTCGGACAATTGTTTAATCTAATGGTCATCCAGTTATGCATTTTTTTGAAATGCAGCAGATATGGAAATCGAACCCGCATTCCTCAGATTGATAGGCGCACACGCTAACATCTACGCCACCGGGGACACAGTTTAAATTGTCTTTATAATTTAACACATATCTGTACGGATACTAAAATAATATAAAATAATTATTATGTTATAGATATAGATGATTCTGAATGCTTTCATGGAGAAAGACGCGATTTTGAAACACGTAGTTAATAAAGCTTTTGATAATTATGATTTGAAAGTAGTTATTTAGAGGGAAAAATAATCAATATTACTGACGAAAAATTTGTCATGCCTTCTTCAGATTAAATAAAATCCACCCAATCAACTTTCAGAGCAGATATGTTTATGAAATATTTTAAATGGATTTTGCATGTGGGTATACAACTAAATTAATTTCAAAGCTTATACATTAAAATGAGTATAAGCTATATGAAGCATAAGTGTAGTGTAAGTAGATTTATAATCTAACGTACCAAGTCAACAAGAAGGATATTAAATGAAATAATATTTCCGCAATACTCGAAGAGTAATAGAATCCTAAATTATTTAAAACTGGTAAACTTCCATATGCGAGATCACTGTTAGCGACCCGGGTTTCGCCTTTCGCCATCTTCAGGTTACATTATATGTGGGCGGTGAGCGAACATATAACATACTAGATTAGTAGATTACTAGATTAATTATAGTAATAGAATCCTTTCTTTAGTATACTTTCAGATTCAAATGATATCAATTGATTTTACGGTATAATACAATATTCATAAAATAAATATTTTAAAAGAAAATAATAAATTTGTATTGCTATTAATATTGATTGGGACATGAAGGAAGCGATTGTACATGACATCAAAAAACAAATGGCACTCCAGAATCTATACAATTACTTGTATAATATTAATGCCAAATATCTATATTATTTAATAGTGACCCATCAAATATGACGATTTACAAGTTTAATGTTACTTCGTTTTTTTAATAGTTTAATAATGTCTTCGCTGTAAAACTATTTTTTTATAAAGAAAAGTTTGAAAAAAATACAGCCTTATAGTTTCACAAATGAAATTTATATTTCCGAAGCCTTTCCCACTTCCGTCAGGGTAGATAAATATTTTGAGAATATGTAAGTCACTCTAAGCTATTTTTCTAGTCAAAGAAAATTTGTCCTCCCCCAGAGGAAATTGCCGTAATAACAGTAAAGAGGAAAATGATAAGATTCTGAAATGAAGATCTTTTTTGTTCTTTTCGTGGAAACTATGCGCCAGATTTTTATAATGAGTTCCGCATTTGCACAAAAAACAAATGGGTAATAAGTAGGATTTTAGGTGAACCAAAGACATACCTACTTATATTATATGTTTATACCTTAAAAAATTATATTTTATATTATGCTAGCTCTATTAACCAGTATTCCTGTTGTAGATTCAAATTCAATTTTTGAATTTGATGTTCGTGTGTACATTGTGTAGATCCATATGCTCCATTTTGGGAGCAAACGTGGTAAATATATAAAAAAATATCCATACTAAAAAACAGAAAATAGATGTATGTATCTTTATGTAAAAAAAACTCCTTAAACTGCAAACTATTAACAGTAACAGATTGAAATTTTGATGTCATTTGGACTGCCATTTAAAAGCTTAGTGTTTTACTTTTAAATTTTTACATCACCGATGATTTACAATTGCCTAAAAATATTATACACAATCAGGTATTGAAATACGTATATAATAAAGGGATGACTAAAACTAATATGAATCTAGAATGAGTTTGAATCTTTCTCAGGCAAAGTCGAATAAAAGGGTAATGATTTATAAATAGACAAAATTATAAAAGATATAGTCACATGTGAAAATAAAAAAGCTTAATGATCTTTCAACACATAAAGACTTGAAAGATGATTTTATAAATTCAATCAAAATTATAATTAAGTACAATATTTTTGATTCTTGGCATCTAACAAAAGCTCAGAAGAACCGTACCTCGAAGAGCTTTGAGAACAGTTGCTTGCGTCGGATCTGGGGGTGAAGTGATCTGACTTCGTAAGGAACTCGGAGATGAGGAAACGGGTAAGGCAACTAAGGCAACTTCATGTTACACTAAAATTCATGCAGCGATGCGAAAACTGGCTGGGGCATATATTACTTATGCCTCCAGAGAGCCTGGATCCTGCTTGTCTCTTTTCCTGACTGGTGGGATCCCGTTGACTTGAAATACCGTTGAGTACTATCCACAGCATGTACTCAGCAGAATCAAAAGGTGTAGCTATGACGGGAGGATGCGGGGCGGCTGGCAGATGACAGAGTATCCTAAAGACGTAATGTGGTGGCCATATGCTTCGCGATTTTTGCAAGTCAACGATATATACCGATTGCTTGAAAGGTTTTATATAGTAGTTGTGCATATAATGTTCGTACAATGTAGAGTTTTAGCAGAGACATTGTAAGAAACCCATTAACTACAGAATACAGTTTAATTTTGATGCATATTCACGTGATGTTCATTAATCTTTCATTTTGAAATACGGGCGGAGGAAAAATGAAGCGTGAAATTTTATTGATGTAACATGCCAAGATGCTTTTAAAACGAATATTTATGAAGTGTGTTATATCATTCATATCATTTTACTAAGCCAAAGAGTTTCTTTTAAAACGTCTAGGTACCATGCAAAAGCCGTCACATATTTGGATGAAACTCGATTTTAAGCTAAAAAATAATGTTTTTTTAATATGTGGGTTCTTTTTGCTAATTTTAATAACGTCTTATGTAAAACGCCTCTCTGAAATTAATTCTCCGTAAATCCCTCCAGAGAAAAACCTGTGTTTTATTAAAACACTCCGTGAACGAGGTTAGCTTAGGTCATTCTAATTAAAGATAGTTATTTTTACAGCTTTTGGTTTTGTTTACATGGAGGTTTTCACACGCGTGCTTAAATATCGGGCGATTGTCTGCTAAGAGTGTGGAAAGGTAGAAGGCGTTACCCTAAAATTTTCAAAAATGCGACAATTACAATGTATATAACTTAATCGTTGGATGTTCTATCAAAAAGAAGTAAGCTGAAAATGCCGAATTAGAGTGTAAATTTAGCTTTTAAGTTTGAAAAATTATGCTCCGTGAAATTTGCGACCGGGAAGTATGGCTTCCACCAAATCAACTTGGTTGGTTTCGTTAAATAACTTATTCAATTAACATCATATTTATTAGATAAAATAACAATTTTTTTTCACGCACATGAAGATTGTGTCTGTGTAATATTTTCACTCTGACAAATATTTTTTTTGTTCCTCCTGTAAAATTTGTTCTATGTGGGTGACGTCCTTTTTCATTTCTACAGCTGATATGAAACTTGAAAACTTCCATACGGATTGTTATTTGCGATTGGTGTTTCGTTTCTATGCTGCTTCAGGCTGTACGTGCAGGACTAATGCGTTAGGTCACAGTGAAAAATATGTTTCAGACCCAAGTGCCATCTCGTATTTTTGACTGATTTATTATTATTGTTATTTTACATGTTGAGAGCGTTATAAATTGTATGTTTGAGGAAATGAAAACGTGGTGTGCGAAAAATAATACAAAATAAGTTATACTGAAAAATTATATACATAAATGATGCATAACAAATGAAAAACGAATTTAATAAAAAAGCTGTAAGAGAAATTGAGAAAAAAACAAGTTAAAAGAGACCCAACAGAGAAAGTTCGACATGTCTTCTAAAGAAATTCATAAAATAACTTCCATCTAACCTCAATTTCCCTTAAGTGGAAGATATCAATAACCGAGGCAATTTTGTTAAATATGCATTCTGGATTGGCATTACTACTGGCAGGTTGGTTATACAATTTGGAATAAATAATAAAATGTGATGTATGTTATTTCCATATTGTATAAATACTTATATATATTATAATTTCATCGATACATTGCTTATTGTGATTGTTTATAATTTTTCTCACTTTCTTATTCTTCTTCACAATACATTGTGATAATTTGATATCATATAGAGAATAGACGATAAGCAGGTCATGTTCATTGTAATCATAGTCGCTTAACATAAATATTATTTCCTGTCGCTCAGTTGGTATTACTGAGAAAAAATAATATATATTAATATACAGTCTGAAATTTAAACATTAAGACAAATTGAGAATAGATGAATGTCATTTGAAAAATGGCGCGGACCCAATCTACAATAATAGTAAGTGATACGTCATCCGCTTGAGAAGAATTTGAAGCCCAATTTTAATGAAGAATAGATGATGTCATCTTCGAGTGATTTGGGAATCTCTTTACAGTTATAGGACAACTATTTCCTGTAATAAAACCTTCTGAAAAATATTTCCTGTCAATAGCTCTCTGGATAATGACCCTCTTTTAAAAACTCCATGCTAGAAGATCCCATATAAAATGCAATGAAATACTGTTAATATAAAATAGCCTAACCTAACTAGCCTCCGAGAGGGGTTTAAAATTGGGTTTTCCATGGTGTAGTTGTTGTGTTACTTATTTTATCAGCTATTTTTATTTTTTAATTTGATGTGTACCGTAAAAATTATATCGACTAATAACTATATCACATACTATATATTATAATATTAAAGACATAATTGCCTCATTATTTTACATATGGTTCCACAATATGCAGCATACATATCTCCAAAATATAGATTTTTTTTTTTTAAATTGTAATTATTAATTTGTCAGCTAATCATTGAATCTAATTAGCAGTTATATCCAGCATTGTAAATTGGAAAAAGTACACCTGGCAGATTTGAACTTGTAAACTCTGCTGTCTGGTGATACGTATACGCATTGCAATCCAGCTATCAAGGGAACATATAATATTATAATATTTATATTTATATATTAAAAGAATTGTAAAATATTAAACATATAATAATATTACTTACATTATAATATTTAATACTTTGACTATGGAAAGAAAAAGGACGTAACCCACATAGAATAGATTATACACGAGGCAAAAAAAACGTTTATTTATTGATTTTGATCCAAAGTAAAAACATTACCTAGGCACCTTGAAGTGCATGCAGTCTAAACTGGTATTTTATTTACTCAATAAAATATTCATTTATTTAACTTATTAAGTTATTTAAGAAAAACCAATACAATTGATTACGTGGCAGCCCCTTTTCCTGGTCACAAATTTAAGAGACCATTTTTTTTCAAACTTAAAACATAAATTGAGATACTAATTCTGCATTTTAAGCTGACATCCTTTTGATGGAATGTGTATTAAGTTGTATAAATTATGATTATCGAACAAATGCCATTTTGAAAAATCGAGGGTAACCTTATTTTTCCCTTCCACGTTCGATACGTATAATACAATAGATAATTTCGTAAAACAGTAACCGTATAAAGTATTTTACGAATTTCATTAAGTTTTTATAACAGCGAACATCAAAAATCTGTTACAAAATTCATTTTGACGGGAGAATGTATGTTATAAAGTTTGAAATGTCAAATGGTTAACCATAGGATGACGCATTTTAGTATACGACGGATTTTATGAAAGAAATACTGTGAGCTATAGGATAAAAGAACTAACTTTGATAACAAAAACGAGAAAAAAACTTCTCTATTTAATGAAGTGTCTTTTTATTACACACACCAATGATTTGATTCAATGGATGCGTTTGTATAGACTACTAAATTCATATCCGTTTTCATCACACGGTGTCTCTTAGATTTCTTCGCCAATTCTTTTACGTCTTCTCATATCAGACTTATATTCTTCAAGTCTACCGAATACATCTTGTGGATAATGAGCAACGGCATTTCATCATACTGGATTTCAACTGGTCGAAAAAAAAGACGCGCTGTATTGATGTCCTCCGAAGACATTCGACAGATATTCAACTTCATCCTCAAATTCGACACAATCATACCGTCCGTTATGAAGGAAATAGTCATTAACTAACACTTTTTTCTGCCATATATATTTGACAACAAAAATAAACATTAAAAATATGGATCTTTTATATAAAAAAAATACTTGTTCAAAATGTTCTCCTATAAATTTTGTGCGTACTAGAATTAGTTCACTTTGGAAATAGCCCCTCATGTATTCATTACTCGTATTATGAGTATTCTAATTAGCAAGTCAACGATTGTCATAAACATGACTCATTTCTGTATATAACATATTTAAATATTTCGTTGTAATTAAAGCCGGTGTCAATAAATTGGTTACCAAAGTGTTTTAAAGATTGCATTTCTAAGCGAAAAAGTTTTTCAAAGTGTCTTACTGTAATTTACACGTTTCATTCTTACGTCTTGGCAAACCATCTCGTTCGATTGACTTCGCACATAATATGATAGGAAATCAACGCTTGAAGTTAGGAAAATGTTTAATGTCTTTTGTTAAAACTTTTGAAATTATGATAAAGTAACACCATCATAATATGCCAAAATATGTGTTTTGGTATAATCGATTTATCTTCATTGTCGGCAAACATGCTAAAGTGTGCATCATTGCCACAATCAATAATTATATTAAATTTTACTTGTAGTGACATCTGTTATTTTAAATTGTTGGTATTTTTTTAATTTTATGATATTAACAATGTAATAGTGTCTATGATCCAACATTATTCGAATATGGTACATTACCAGATTTTCACATGTTTAATTGACGTGCAAGTGCTTTTTTTTCAAAAAAAAAACCTAACAGTGAGGGGAAAATAAAATGAACACGAAAAGTTTAATAAAAAATAAAGTGGTTTGCTTCGGTCGCTGTATCAATTAATAATGACAGTAATTTATGTCTTTTTTCGTAACAATAGACTAAATAAAAGCAGAGCGATATTGTCTTTGGCACGATGGCAAAAGCCAGTAGGAAATGGCTCTTTGGAAAATGGGAAATTGCCTAGGAACGGAAGCATTTAACAAAAGTGCCTGACAAGTATTTTGTCTATAATGAAATGGAAATTGTCCGCAAAAAAAAATGTCATACTCTCCAATGACATATATAAAGAGTGATATATGTAAATCGGAATCGACAGTGATTTTAGTAAATTTGCGTCAGAAATATGAAGTTCCCCTAATCCTTCAACTGCTAAGCAACGACATATTGATATTATTTGTGATCAGTGAGATATACGATGAATGATTGTTTTGAAATCATTATGTTAAAAATTTTTATCATACACAATAATTAAGGAAAATATCTTGTTCAAATGTTGAAAAATAATATATACTTATTACGAAAAATAGTTAAAAAAATATGAATGATTTCCCTCTAGAATTATAAGATTTTGGAAAATATTGTATCAGCTAAATGGTTTAAAAGAAAAGAAGATAATAAATACAGTGTATTACAAAAGAGTTTTTTATAGCAGTTATTTTTTTAGGAGTATTTGTTTTATATTCTTTAAATTGTATGTTGAAAAATAGAATAGTTTAAATATTTTACTGGTATACAAAAATGACAGCTGTATACAAGTATCTCGTATATTATTTTAAGCTTGCATATCCGGTCATTCCTCGTTTTTTTAATATCAGTGATAATAGTTTTTTATATAATGTCTC
The DNA here is from genome assembly GCA_022683975.1 of Rhyacophila evoluta. Lineage (NCBI taxonomy): Eukaryota > Metazoa > Arthropoda > Insecta > Trichoptera > Rhyacophilidae > Rhyacophila > Rhyacophila evoluta. Next base: position 1,718 of record JAGVSQ010001372.1, on the reverse strand, counting down.
TTCGAAAGCAGTCTATATCGATCTTCATCTTCTTCAAGATATATTTTGACAGATTATATTTAACGAGAATTGGTTTTCAGATAATTGCTCAACCCAATGAACATTGATTCCCGCATTTTTAGATTTTTAAAATCCAACATTTGTGTATGTTAATCTAACCCACAGTCTCTGACACTCGATTAAGTTTAATGAGGACACACGGGGAACAGAGCTTTAAGCAGCTGTCTCCTGTTAACCGGCGGCTCAATTAAGCGAAATACAGTGAAGTTGTTTCTCAGCATGGCTATAATATAGGCTTTAATTAACAGTTCATATGTTTAGTATGGCAGTGGAGATTGAATTTTCCACATTAAAATTGTGAAATAACAACGAAAAAACACAAACTATTAACATTTTTCTCACATTTTGTAAAAATAGACACGACTGCATTCAATTCTACACGTTGCGATAATTATACCAATTGCATTTTCCATTGCAAATACGTCGGACAGATTACATGGTAGGACATGACAGGCTACGTTCGTACGGCCTCCATATTTAATGTTATCGTTTTAAATGGTTGATGCACCTGTTACTAGGTACTCTTGTCCCACGTACCGGTGCAATGTTGGGCTGCTACAAGCCCACGCACTGGACTGGACTTAATTTGAAATTCATTTATAACATACAACCATGTCTGTTTGAAATAAATTTCATTTATGCCGTAGTGAATTACTCGATTTCCATAGCAATATATATCAAAGTTCTGTCGTGATCTATTTGTTATAAGATACATGTTAACACAGCATTAATAATATGGATGTGAAATTTAGTTATATTATATAATATTTATCATAATTTCTTCGAAGATTAAGAGTTCTAGAGGTGTGAAATTTTATAAGGCAAAAGACTGGGTCCTTAATGAGTTGAGTAACTGTGTTGATTGATATTGTCGTTAAGTCCACACATTAGAATATTACATTATATAAAACACTTGACTAACTATCTTTTTAGCTACGGTACCAGTAAAAAATAATATAAAATTAGTGCATGAAATGCAAATATAAAAGAGAAACAAAAGAAGCTTGCTTGGGCGGATATCCTTTACTGGCTGATCTAACCGCTTAGAATACTTCTTCTCTTCCTCTATGAGACGTAATGATACCATTCATATGAGTGATGGACGCTACCGTTACAAACATACTGACGAAATTTGATGCACACGCGTACATGCTGGTCCTAGATATAATACGAAATAATTATTTCTATTGATATTGATCAATATTTTTGTTGACAATGGCATCATTGAAATCGTATGATTTTTTATGAGGAGTGCATAAAGTATGAATACCTTGCAATCATTATATTTGGAGAAATTATTGGTCACTCACTATCCACCATAGAGAATAAGATTTAAAACCACATATACATTTATAGTCTCAAATATTTCTATGCTTACAGTAAAGTTTAATTTCCACAAACTATATAATTATATAAACTGCATATTTTCAGTGGAATTATCGTCATTTGAAATCAGTTAAATACAATAATTAACTTACAACCAACAATACAACCAATGATAAAGTAAGTCTTTATAATATTTAGACCCGTTTGATCCATATCTGGAGTTTTTCTCACTCCAGAAAGCAGCAAACTGTCGAGAAAATCTATACAATTTTTATAGTCAATATTTTCGACTGATGGTGCTTGATGGAAATTGATTTTAAATAATTTAGAAT
>JAGVSQ010001371.1:0-29854 GCA_022683975.1 Rhyacophila evoluta | reverse complement strand
CATGCGCGCCTAACGTTCCGGGAATGCGGGTTCGAATCCCCATCTGTGTATTCTCATATTGAGTAAATAAAATAATAGTTATAATCTTCGTGCACGTCAAGGTTGTGCCTATGTAATAATGCTTTATCTTTGGTACACAATCATCAAATAAATGTTTTTTGTGCCTGCTGTAAAATTGGTTTTATGTAGTTTACGTTCTTTTTCCTTTCCACAGTCTATACGTTTCATTTTCGGAACGGGTATGTAGTTATTTGTAACAGAGTTGCCACTATACTGCAACTCTCAAACTTCCTTAAATAAGGTAATAATTTATTATCACAGTAAATATTCTCTCGGAGAAGATTGCCAACCTTTGTGAATTTCATGAAACAATCGGCTTTCAATTTTTCCAACATTCATTCGTGTTTCCTTGAGTTAATGAAATATTCGCTTGCATATATAATTGCATTTTCCTCTTCTGTTCCCGTCAGCACCACACTAGCTATGTGCCATAATATAATATATGTTAAGCTTCTAGAGTATTACACAAATCACTTTTCAATAACTTGGTTGGCGAATATTTATAATTCCAATTGTGATTGAAACCTGATGAAAAGATACCTTCTCACTCATCAGAAGATGACACAATTTTTTTGAAAGCCAGCCATTGTCTAGAACAGAATTTCTTAACCTTTTTAGGCCGTGGCCCCTTTTGAGTTAAAAAAATTATGTGCCCTCCGCCTTTTTCAGTTTTTGATTGAGATTTTTTTTTATAATTTTTCAACATGGAATTTCTATCAACTTCTTGTTTTTCTTACTCGCGTCATATATATTCAATTTGAATTTCATTCTCTCTGGGCCTCCCTTAGAGTTTGGTATGCCTTCCTAAAAAGTAATTTTGACCAGGACCAGGTTGAGAAACGCTGGTATATCTAGAAACCATGGCACAATAACTGACCATTCCATAAGTGCATGCACCATTCATGTGAGTGATTATAAACGTTGAGAATTACATATTTCGTTATTTACTGTGGTTAACAAACCGTGACGGCAAAATAGTGTATTTTAGTTTCAATTTAATAAATATTTAACAATGGATTGGCCACAGTTGATTATGATTATATGGCAATGATAATTATGACATTTACCTTTATTCGAAACAATTATGCTATATAAATAACATATATCAGGAAAACATTAATATAAAAGAGTAAAATAGGAAAATTGTAAAATTGTTTTAATTTAATAATAAAACAGTACAATAATTATAAAAGGTTTAAATATGTCATCTACTATGTTAACACTGTAAATGCTTGGGTCGTTATCACGCCGTAAGTATGTCCGGAGGCAAAAACCAGCAAAATGTGAAAAAAACACATTTTGCAATAATTACCATATCTTTCAAAAGATCAGTTATTTTTTAATAGAATTTTAAATCCACACATAACAAAGTGTATCTTCAAGCTGTTTTTCGGTTTTTCCCCTTTTTTATCGAAAGTATATCATCAATTGATATGTTGAAGGGCCTGTACAAGATTTAATGGCTGAACCACTTTCAAAAATTATTGGAATGGTTAAAAATAGTATAGAAGTTGATCACATTGTTGAATGTAGCCTTACGATTCGCCGAATGATAAACAATGTGATTCGTTGCCATAAAGAAATGTATGAGGAGAAACGAACAAAAAAAGAAAAAATGCAGATATAATTATTGCAGTTTTTGTAGCAATAAAAAATGAAAAATACATTATTAAACAAAATTTGTATTTTAAATGAATTTAAAGTATAATCCCCAATTTTTGTTTTTGTTCAGTTATTCTTCATAGATATGTACGTACATACATTTGAATAAATTAGCTTCTTTTTATTCCACACAGGAAAAACAGAATTGTTCGAAAGCAATTATCGTTTTTTTTTGTATGTACTTAGTTCCGCGATTAGTCTGGTTTTGAATATTACAGCTAGTCAATGAAACCGATTAGCCGGACTGCGAGGTATTCCTGTATTTAAAGAGATTTGTATGAAACACTCATAAACTATTTGAGTAGAAATATCTTGTTTGCGTTTAAATATTTCAAAGTATGTTAAATAAAACCATCGCTGAAGACTTGAAATTATGTAAGCTTATATTTTAACGCAATCAATTATGTGTTGGATATCTATTATAATGATACTGGAAATTCCTCAATGAAGTGATTTTAAATATCGGCTAATTGTCTGGGAATATATTATTATTATCTTTACGACAACGGTATTGAGAAATATAAATACTCCGACGTGAAGTGTTGAAAGGATAGATAGTTCTAATGGTCGCCAACTTTTTTTCTTACTATGTTATAAATGCCTACTGACTAACACTGATTATCCAAATTGTCAGTATGCCAAGTCGTAAAGTCATTCTGGCTTCCTGTTTATTTTTTTTTTCATTTAATCTTTTACTATTTTAGATTTTCACAAATTTCAATTCACAATTTTACAGACCAATGGCGACACAGGGAATTTTAAATTGTCAGTTTACTCCATTATAGCTGTAAAATAGATGGGTAATCGTGAAATGCACCTGGTGGTTGTAAATTTTTCACGAATTTTAGAATTAGTTACACTTTGTTAATATTAAAAATAACTTTATTGGTTGGATTTAAATACTTGAATATTAACTTGGGTGTTACATATTTAAGCTGTATATATAATACATGCAGCTATAAAACCAGCATGTATTCTATTTAAGCCTTCTATTTAAAAAAAAAAGTATTTGGATTTTTTAATCAAGGTCCACAAGATAAATTCCATAAGCAAGTTATGTCTGCAAGCAGATGCTTCTTGGACTCCATAGACACTTTAAATCCATATGTATTGTCATGTAAAATTATTATCTGACTCATGAGTTATGAATGCTACTGGCATGAGGTTTATTTACTCTATGCTTTGAGCCAGATCATCAGTATTAGAAACAGCATAAACAATTTAAATTCATTATTCTAAACAAATTTGTGATTACGTCGATAAGCATTGTTTACAAATGTATTCACAGTTGGATGATCACATCATATTAATAGTGTAAATGACATGTGATTAACTTGATATCGTATTCTGAAATAATAACAGTTTTTATAAAATGCTAATTCATCATTCATTCAGAACTAAAGCAATTTCATTTGGATGTATATATAATAATACTTTTTCGAAAGTGTCTTCAGAAGTATCTTATAGTTATTGAAACGATCTATACTTTAACAAGATATACCAATTTTCGCGGCATGCGTTTGGACACAGAATTGTGTCTATACTCCATTAGACACAAATATTGTTTAATATAGTAATACATCTGCATTGCTTTAAGGGTTAATACTACAGTTCACGGTTGGCTCTGTTTCCTCAAACAAATCCTGGCCTTTGCATTTTTCACTTTGTCACCGTTGAAGACTTTTGGATATTTTTAGGCACCACATCTACAGCTTTCTCGGAATGCCCAATTATTATATATGAGTCGTTGAGTTGCAAAAAGCATTCTGGAGGTATGCTTAGCAAGTATCCAGAGTGCTTTTTGCGACTCGGCAACTCATTATCTATACTACCCTATTAATTAAAAACACTATTTATTATACATAGGGAATTACATGCAACTCACTGTATTTTTACTTAGCAGGGCAATGTTAACCTACATGTGAATAACCCATCTACATACAGTCTTGGCACATTCAATTTTGTACATAGAAGTTTTGAGTAAAATACATCTTCGCATTGTATTGGACCCTTTAGCAATTATTTATTTTTTTCAATAACTAGTAATCTCTGTATAGATATAAAAAAAATATAAGAATTTGAGAGGAAATAATATTGTCCTTGTGATTCTATTTTATAATATCAGCGCAAGAATGTTTTGTTGTGTTAAAAAACAACACTGTGAAATTTTTTGTCAAACCACTGACATGTTCTCAATGTAACAACTTGACAGAACATCTAATACAAATGCTTCCCACGTTTTTTTAATTCTCTACTATCTATACGTAATGGTAAAAATAGAAATTCGTGGTTTACTTGAAACGTCACAAAAAATAATTCTTTAGAAAAAAAAATACCACAAACTTCACGACAATAAACTGTGACGTTAATTACATATTCATTTCCCTTTGGGTTTTTCTCTAAATTTATCTCTTACCACAATTTGGATTGTTTTTGTCATGCGATCATTATGAACTTAATGAACTCAATACAACTTGACAACACTGGCTTAAAATCAATTTCTATTAAGTTTCATCGGTGGATTGTATTAATTATTTTGATTCATTAACTAAGTGGATTGATTACAAAATCATTTGAAACAGGCCTGGCCAACCTAAATTGCCCCACGGTCGCCACACATAAATAAGGATGGTTGCAAATACTGTTTCAATATTTTTATCGATATATCTGGTCTGGTTTTACAATGAAACTTGCACTTTAATTTTTTGTAATTGATTCATTCGAATTTTGACATATCCAGAAAGTGTTCAATCAGTTAGTGTAAAACTGAGAAAAATGATACTTCTAGCTATTATAGATGTATAGAGAAAACATATATTGAACCAACAATAAAATATACTTGTATGGCAATAAAGACACACTGACTTTGTGACATTGAATTAAGTATTACCGTGCATCTGTAGAGTATACAAAAAAATAATATTTACATAAATTAAGAATTGCATGCAATTCAGAATGAAGTTGTAGACTCATAATACATAAAAAAAATAAAATTACAGAACTGACTGTTGAAAGATTAGTTAACACTACATGTACCCTCCATCCACCCACCCCATCATTACATCTGGTCTTAATCAGGCATATCCTGGAGCTCTGATATCGAGACTAAATCTGCTTATTGCTGATCTAATCATGATTAAATTGTTTTAGTTGAAATGGTAAATGGACAGTAAATTATTCATATTTATATTATTACATTATATTAAGTGCTTAATTCTGGCCTACTTATTTTCATGGCAAAAATATCTTATCTATTTAAAAAGATAACGTTTACAAGTCAAAATTTAAATTACCATATGCAGGTTGACACATTTTAGCTTATCTTTGTCGCTTGAAATGCTAATCTCATGTTTTCTAACTGAATGGTGGCTTTAGTTGTTTTTTTATATTAGTATCATCAGCCTATGCAGTTGACTTTATTAGGTATCGAACTACCTTGTATGAGGGGTTGTATGACAAAATTTAAAAGACAACATTTTGAACAAGTATTTTTTGTATAAAAGAATCATGTAGCATGTTTTTCAATGTTTTTTAAATTGATCTTTTCTACAGGTTTACCTGCCAAATGGCTTTTCTATACAAAGTGCTGCCTGTTATAAAAATGGCATTCTCCATTTTTATGGATTGCTTAAATTAAATCTGTGGACATTTAATCTATTAGGTACAAGACAGTAATAAAAATCTCTTAATTTTATTATGAGATATATTTTAAATGGCTACTCACGAGTCTGTTGCCCTGGTGCAAACACATGTAAAAACATTGAAAAGCAAAATAACATTTATTAGCGTGATTTGAATACAATTTCTACAAATGTTTAACTTGATGGTAGCATATTGCTTCATGATATCATAATAATAGTTGATATTTGTGAAAAGATTGGTATTGATGTTGGGATTTGTTTCGTGCTCTTCCATGGTTTTTTTCAAATGTTACAATACTTAAAAAATGCCATAATTTATTTTAACTTGATTATTTTGGTCTGACTGAAGTTCCGCCATTTGGTGGAAAGCGTTCGGAAAAAAATCGAATACAAAATTTCTGAAGTTTCATAGGACAGATAGTTACTGGTTTAAAAATTGAAAGAGGCAAGTAATTTATATGGTTTGAAAGGATTTTGGCTCATTTCGATCAGTTTCATAATTATCTTGGATCAAGATAAGAAATTGAAATCTTTAGGAGCCAACGGGGATGCCAATGCGGAGAGCAATATCTATCCCGAACAAAATCAATTCAGCATTTAACATTTTTTACACGATTGAGAAATGATTTGAATGTTTGTTGTTATTGTTTGTCGTAAATTTAAATACATGTTTGTATTTATTTTTTATTTTGTAAATGCCCTTAACCGGTAATGTGTACGTTGCATAATATGTTGAATAAATAAAATTTCTGGCCATCATTTTATATCAGCCTTTCTAGTTAGATGTCTAATCTATCATTATTCTATTGTCTTCAGGTTCTGCATTTGTCAGCATCTGCATGAAGCAGTATGACGACGCGGTGAGTATAACAGTAGCCATCATCATCGTGGTGACTGTGGCCTTCGTGCAGGAGTATAGATCTGAAAAATCTCTTGAAGAACTCACAAAGCTTGTACCACCATCATGTCACTGGTAATTATAACTCTTTTACTATTAGTATTCTATTACTGTATTATTTTTATTTTCAGTGTTGGCTAAAAAGCAGGATTTTAATTTTTATACATACAATGATATTACAGGCTCTGAAATCATGGAGATAAATATAATAAATGAACAAATATAAGTTTAAAATCATTCTATTTAAAAGTTGTAATCAAATTTAAAATGTCAGCTCATTTTGGGAAACTTTATACGTAGACAAAAATTTAAGATCCACTTTAAAATATGCTATATCAACAAAACTACCTATCAAAGTTTTCTAAACCTTGGATTGGAGATTAGAAACTCCTAGCGAATTGCTTGAATGAAAAAAATGCAATGTTTATTAAATGATGAGCAGTGATAAACACTGACACATGAACAAATATATTATTCACAGATGAAAGTGGCTAGCAGAAAGTAAAATATTTTGATTAATGCTGCGTACTAGTTTATTGTTCAACTGTAATCTATGGTAATGATTAAATAATCATTAACATGCCATTGTTATAGAGTGGATTTTTTTTTCAGATTAAAAACTTTATAACCTTTGAACCCATGAATGTATTTCAATCAAATTTTCATAAAATACCAACAATATAATAATGCATCTATTTTTGTGTAATATTTATTAACCATTCACTTTGCACGGTCAAGTTTATATATATATATATATATATTATTGTCCTGTCAGTTTTTTTTGAAATTATAGTAATGCATGAAGATGAAATAATATTTAAAAAAAACCTGCTCAATCCTACAGTGCAATCTCAGTATATTATATATGTAAATAATGCATAAAAAATAAAGGAAATTTTTGTATCTACCAAATATTTTTTTTTAAATGATTGAAATCTGAAAAAAATGCTCATAGTTGCTTTATCATTAATTTAAAGTTTACCTATATGACAAACCATCTATTTGAGGGCACCATTGATTATCGTATTTATTTTTCAAATAAATGTTGAGCATGTCAAAGGATACCAATGTAGTGTCTGCGGTAGTATTATATTAGCGCATAGGGAAAAAAAGATGCCACATCACAAATAGACAGACAGCGTAAGCAGTTGGTGAAGTGTCAATGTGAGGTTTATGCTTCTATAGTGTAATGTAATATAACACACTCGTTTATATATAAAAAACTAAAGATGTTGAAATATTTAATTTTTAACAGTCTTCGAGATGGCAAACTGGAAACATTCTTGGCGAGGGACCTGGTCCCAGGAGATATAGTATTTCTGAACATCGGGGATAGAGTGCCGGCAGACATACGGCTGATCGAAGCGAACGACCTCTCAGTGGATGAGTCCTCATTCACGGGTGAGACTGACCCAGCCCAAAAAGTTACAGGACCCATGCTCAGATCTCCTAATAATGGTGGACACTCCAGCGGGAAGAGAAACATTGCTTTCATGGGCACACTAGTCAGATGCGGGAATGGAAAGGTTGGTGTATTTAAATTTTTTTCAACACTTCAATACATAAATATAAACATAAATGTTCTTCTTGATGATGGTGTCACATTTACAAGACTAATAAACATCTAGAATTGTAAGCTATGAGATGTAAACCTAGATCTCAGTGATCGTAAAATATATAATAATATTTGAGACCGCAGTTGTGGCCAATCAAATGATAGAATTTGTGTCAAAGTGATGTTATATTTTGACTGCTTTTTCAGGGTGTTGTGGTGAGTACCGGTGAACGTTCTGAATTTGGTGAAGTGTTCCGCATGATGCAGGCGGAGGAGGCTCCAAAGACTCCTCTGCAGCGATCCATGGATGCGTTGGGTGCTCAGCTCTCTCTCTATTCATTCTGCATCATTGGTGCCATCATGCTACTGGGATATCTGCAAGGAAAACCTATTGGGGAGATGTTCACAATTGGAGTCAGTCTTGCCGTTGCAGCTATTCCTGAAGGTGAACCTTATTAGATATTTTGCTCATCAATTGTGCATTTAGTTATGAGTGTGCAAATATAAATTTCAAAGCATATATAAGTTAATGTACTGGTAAGAGCCACTACTATCCTATACTGTTTTACTATATTTAACTATATTGTTTCTTATTCATTTAGGGTGTCTAAATATGAACCAGTTTAGTTAGTGTTTAATTGTTATAGTTTCAGTATACAATTTTGTTTTGCAGGCCTACCAATTGTGGTAACTGTCACCCTGGCCCTCGGCGTGATGCGAATGGCAAAGCGGAAAGCTATTGTGAAGAAACTGCCGACTGTTGAAACTCTTGGATGCGTCAATGTTATCTGCAGCGATAAAACGGGTCAGTTCTCATTTTTTTTTGTGCAAATGTCCTATCTGTGAAAATCAAAGTAGGTTGAGTAATCAAGATGGATATTGACTGTGGAAAGGAAAAAGGATGTAACCCATAGGTTAAAAATCTCTGTGTTAGTATATCTTTTTTAATTATATATCAATTGTGTTGATACACCAGAAAATAAATAAAGCTTTAAAAATACACAAGATCCAGAATACATGCTATTCGAATACTATCATAATTGGACAAACAATTTTTTTTATCTTAAATTATCTCATCAGCTTCGGTCTGATTGTCCTGATTATCAAGGCAGCAAATTATGTTTATCTTTTACATTATCTTTTTTTTTATATACTAATTTAGTATACAATTTGGGATTTAAAAATAATTTGAGTGTCTACAGATTTTATCACTTCATTCATGAGTGATTTCATTAGTTATGAAAATAATTCATAAATAATTATTTGTATAAGTTTTCTTCTGTTAAATTATACTTATCTTTGCAATTTTTATCGATGGCTTAGTAAAAAAAAAACGTAATTTATTATCAGATAATTGACATGGCGGTATTAGGAATAAATTTTAACTCCACATAAATTGCATTGGAAAATAAATTTAGAAAAATACTGAAATAATAATCTCACTTGTTTGTCTTCATTTTACTGTGTCCACTATCTTAATTAAAAGGCTTTTCCTAACTGGAAATTAACCGGCCTTTGTTGGAGTTTTGCAACTGTAAAGCAACACTGAAAGAATATATGCGTTGAACAGGTGGCATTTGGTATTTACGTTGTACAGCTTGGAGTCCAGACATTTCACGTGAAATCGAAGGTTGGACCGGCTATCACTTTCCGAATAGCGAGCTCACTCTGCAAAGTGCCATCTTCTGTAATATGTATCCCCAGGTATCTGAAACTATCAACTCTCTCGGTGTTTTGTTTATCATTTGTCGGGGGATAATCAGGATCTGGGCAAGCATGGTTGCACATGTTGGTCGTTTTTTCACATTAATTTTTAAGCCAATGCGAGACGAATTTGTCTGTAGCCTGTCAATTATTTCAAAGTTCTCCAATATGACAGGGCCAGCTATACCTAGGTCTGGTGGTATTGATTTTTGCAATATAATATCGAAGAGTACGATAAATAAGAATGGAGCAAGAACACATCCTTGTCTGACTCAATTGGAGGCAACAAACCGTTCTGGTAATTCTGGTAATTGTTATCATTTATAATGATATATATTTTTTTTTTCGTATACACAGGTACTCTTACGAAAAACGAAATGACAGTTGTGATGCTGGCAACATCAGATGGATACTATGCCGATGTAACAGGAGCAGGCTACAATGACCGTGGCGAGATTATGATACACAAGTGTGATAACCCTGATCTTGCCAGAATGTCTGTGTTCTCTTTACTCGAGGTAAGAAAAATACATAAATTGCACTGTGTGTAAAAGTTGCATATTTTAAAAATATTAATGGATAAAGTATTCAAGTAAAATAAAAAAATGGATATCTGTTTTAACAGTGCTGTTTTATGATAGTGAATCATAGCATCTGATGAAAATCTGTGTACTGAATGAAACAGATGCTTATGTTGGATATTCAGTGTGAGGTGGTTTAAATTTTTGAGGAACTTCAAATGTAGAGTATGCACCAACGTCTCCCGGCTATATTAAAAGCCGTCCAGCAACGGAAGAAGAGCAAGATAAGATATGGAAATAGTATTTTTATCTACCATATTTAAAAAAAAAATATTTTAAAAGTGCAGTAGAACCTCAATATAACGGATTGATGCAGGCAAGGGGGTGTCCGTTAAAGCTAAAAGTCCTTTATATAAAAGGATGTTTGCCGTAACCATTATTTTTATTAAGAAAATACACGGCACAATACAAGGCTAGTGAAGTTTCGACATAAGTATCAAGTTTTGTTTTCACTCAGCTCTAAAATTACGAAAATGTTATAAAACTTCATCTACTTCTAACCACTGTAAAAAAAAATTTCGGCTACTTCTCCAGCATCGTTCTGTATTTTTCTATAAAAGTCAAGAACTTCTATTCCTTCTAAATCTATGTATGCATCAAATATTTTCCGATATTTGTACTTTCACTTCTTTACATATATTTTTTCCGTCATAGGGTCCACTGTATTGAGGTTTCACTGTATCTTAATTTAACTTATTTTCTTCAGGCTGGAGCAGTTTGCAACAATGCTGTAATAAATGGAGACGTGTTACTTGGGCAGCCGACAGAAGGGGCCCTTTTAGCCGCAGCTATGAAGCATGGCATATATGCTGCTCGTGATCAATATGTCAGAATTCAAGAATACCCATTCAGGTGATGCATGATCAATTTTTACCAATTTTTTAAAACTATTTTTATTTTCTTCAACGTTTAATTATTTTTTTATTTTTATTTATTAACACGTTGATCCCCATCAGGTTTTACTTAAAATTGGCTTAAAAATGATTATTCGTTTTTAGTAGTATTTGATAGGATATGTAAGAATGTAATGTTTTACTTTTATCCAGATATTTTTTTATGAGGATTATTAGTTTTTTTGATGTGCCGGCCGCGGGTGACCGTTACGGCGCAAACAGATTGATTTATTGCAATACGCCAAGCCGAAGTTGAAGTAATATACAGAATGTCCATGCCGGTCAATGCATGTAGAAAATCCACAGTGCACGTGTCCGCTAGCGCTGTATAACAACTCTAAAATAGGTTTTTTTTGCCGGTTACCGGTGACCCCCACGGCCCTATAAAAGAAATTCAGTGCCGGTCACCGGTGACCCCCATGGCGATCAACGTGTTAACTGGTGAATATATCAACTGATAGTTTGGCCTAACCTGGAAATTGATTATAAATATCTTTACCATCTGCATCTGCACTGAAAATTGAATTAACTGCAAAAATAATTGTCAGTTAAAAATTACTTCATTTGTTGGAACTCAATGCATTAACATTTAAATCTACATTTTAGTTCAGAGACGAAAATGATGGCCGTGAAATGCAGCCCGAAGTACGGTGAGAATGCCAACAAGGAGATATTCTTTGTGAAGGGTGCCGTGGAGAAGATCCTACCTCAGTGCAATAGATATGTTTCAGCCGAAGGACAGTTTGTGTCACTCACCAAGCAGAAAGAAAATGAATTCCTCGCTGATACATATTCCATCGGAAGAAAAGGTTAATATTAAAAAAAAATTATTCATTCTACTACAATCTTCTAAAGTTGTTTTCAAATTGTGTTTATCATGGTAATTAAAAACAATTTATTTTCAAATCTATTTAAAAATCTTATCGATATCAGTTTATACATTTATATTGTTTGTATAGTTGCAGCCTGAAGATTCTTGAAAGGAGAAATGATCCATGTGATTGTTTACATATTAGTTTTGAGTTTAAAGCCAATTTCTATCAATCATCAGTCGATAGTAGTGTGATGAAAAAGTTGTTTTTTATTCTTTTGGCCATATTTATAATTTAAAATCATGTCAACTGTGTTTATGTAACTTTTCCTAATAAAATTAATTAAGAATTTTTTTTAATTGTTTGGAACAAGAAGTTTTTTATATTTCCATTTTTTTCCCAGCAAATTAAAAGAAATTAATCTGTATTTGTCTTAACATACTTGTTATTAATGAAGGTAAGTTATACAATTATATAATGGCTATGATATTATTTGTAGGTTTAAGAGTGATTGGAATAGCAAGTGGATCCAGCCTCCAGCAATTGACATTCTTGGGAGTGGCAGGAGTCTGTGATCCTCCTCGTGCTAGTGTCCCCCCCGCTCTGGCTGCTCTGCGTCAGGCTGGTGTTGCTGTCAAGATGGTCACTGGAGACGCTCAGGAAACTGCTGTTGCCATCGGTGAGATGAACTCTTGTATAAATCTATTATTGAAATATAACATACATTTAATAGTAAATTATTATGATTGTATGTAAATTGGTCGTGACTGAGCACTTATTCGTGCTGGACCGGATTTAAAAGCCAACAATCAAATAAACCATTGATCATATAATAATCTAATTTGAATAGAATAATCTTAACTATTAAAAGTTCATAGAAAAATATTTCTCGAGATCCACCAATAACCATATTCTGAATTGTTTTTTATTCCATTTACTTCATTGTAAATTTTACTGATCAACCTGAAAATGTGTTACAGCTCAAATGATCGGCTTGGACACAATCAATATGCAAACTATCTCCGGAGACCAGCTAGATAATATGGACTTTGACCAACTGGATAATATCATCGAACATGTGAGTAGACCATTTTCGCTGCTGAAGAATAGTTTCAAGATGTTTTTATTCAATAATAGTTGTGCTATATATCTTTAGTCTTGTCAAGAAATAAAATTATTACCGAATTCACTAGTGAAATGGAAGATATTTCATCTTTCTCAGACTTCTTTCCGTTTCTTTGATCATTCTTAAGATTTTGTAAATATACAGTAGAAACTCTATTATCTGGACTAAATGGGAATTGAGATGGTCCGGATAGCAGAAAATTAAGATAAAATCGACACAGAAAAAATTATTGAAGTGTAAATATTTTTTTATTGAATTCATTTATGGGTTTACATAATATATTAAAATATATACGACTACATATATGCAGATGATAATTGTTTCGTGAAAAATTCAATTTTGTATTGATTTTTACTTAAAGATGACAGCACAAGATTAGACGATATAAAATATCCCAAAACGCGTGTTTCAAAGGATCTCTAATTGCTGTTTGTCTTTTAATGTTAGCATGACAAGTTTTCTATTTGGTGACATGGGTAATATTAAAAATCCGGATAGTCAAAATTTGGATAGTAAAGGTTCTATTGTATAGGACGATACAGTGAAATAAATACATTTTTTAATTGATAAAAGTCACGCTTTGAACATGTATTACAGTTAATGGTCTTGTTTGAATCCTAATGGATTAATTTGTATTTTATTCTAAAAGTGGAATGTAATTTTTTCAGGTCAGCGTTTTCTACCGAGTCACACCTAAGCACAAATTGGCCATCGTCAAAGCTCTTCAAAGACGCGGGAAAATTGTTGCCATGACAGGTTGGTAGAAATTTAATTCGTTATTTACTTCCATTTATCTTATTAGGTTATTATTTGTGAGTATACCTTCATCAACACAGATTAAGCAAGTGTCGCTCTACTGGTTGAATTATACAAATGTACCGTAGTATAATGGTTATTTAATTTATAGGTGATGGAGTGAACGATGGTGTAGCTTTGAAGAAAGCAGACATCGGCATCGCGATGGGAAAGAATGGCACCGATGTTTGCAAAGAAGCTGCTGATATGATTCTTGTTGATGATGATTTTGCTACTATCATGTAAGTCCTGATTTTGTAACATCGCCTTTAAAAGCCTTTTGTCATCTTATATACATAAATACTATAGTATAATTGAGCAATGTTAGATTAGGTTAAGCTATATTACATGACATTGACTCTGGGGAAGTAGTAGACAACAGCTAACGCATTTTACTCCAGACGAAAGGTTCATACCATTTCGAATTTTTTAATACTATGCATTGTTCTGCTTGTCTATCCCTATATATTTACATATAATATACAAATTATTTCTACAGTTAATTCATAAATTGTCCAAAAAAAATCATGTGCTATGCTCAAAGCAAATTTATTTACTATAAATTTTTATATTTCTAGAGCCGCAATTGAAGAAGGCAAAGGAATTTTCTACAACATCAGAAACTTTGTAAGATTTCAACTGTCCACTTCCATAGCAGCACTTTCTCTCATCGCACTGGCAACTCTTATGGGAATTCCCAACCCTCTCAACGCTATGCAAATCTTATGGATAAATATCATCATGGATGGTGAGTGATTATATTTATTAATCAAACATGGTAAAAATTCTTTGGGAAAGTAAATTGATCATTGTGAATAGGATGTCTAAGCAACACTGATTCATTTATTTCCAATATCTCTTGGTGAATAGTTTATATTCATTCATGTTAATGTGAAAGATTTTGTTGCTAAATTGTTAAGTTTGCTAATCAAATAAATAAATAAAGGGAACATACTTTATATAAAAAAAACATGTTAATACAGGTCCTCCTGCGCAATCTCTTGGAGTGGAACCAGTTGATCATGAAGTTGTGAAGCAGAAACCCCGCGATACAAAATTGCACATGATATCCCGATCTCTCGTTCTTAATGTACTGCTGTCTGCTCTTATCATCATTGCTGGAACTTTGTGGGTGTTCAATAGAGAGGTATATAGCCATTAGCCATTCTACTAGTATGAAATAATTTTATTTTATTTTTTGTCTTGCAGGGTATTTAAATATTTGAATGTGACACGTTGTATACATATTCTCGATCACATTAAGCAATCTAGCAATGGCGATGGTATCATTAAAGTATTGCATTATTGATATGGAAAAAATAAATACTTGCGACAAAAGTATTCGAAATGACTTACATATAGGTGAAAGAATTTTACACTTCTTCCATTCATATTCTTGACATTCCTTGAAAATATTACATTATGGTTTTAAAACCTTAGATTAATGAATGCTTTATATTTTGCTAATTGACTTGAATTATTTTAAATTACAGATGTCCGACAATAAAATAACTCCTCGAGACACCACAATGACATTTACATGCTTTGTCCTGTTTGACATGTTCAATGCGTTGTCATGCCGCTCCCAAATCAAGTCTGTATTCAGCATCGGTCTGTTTGCCAACAAAATGTTCCTGATTGCCGTCACCCTCAGCCTGGTGGGGCAATTACTTGTCATCTACTTTCCACCGCTGCAGATGGTCTTCCAGACTGAAGCGCTAACTGCCGGAGGTTGGATATTTTGATGTCATTTCTTTATAATAAACTAAAGAGTTATTCCATGTGGTGACTCCCATTTTGGAATCAAAGGAACACTTAAGGACAAATTTGAATCCATAGGATTGATTTATGTAACATTTTATGTTTCTGTGAGCTGAATATAAATACTCTTTCGTTTATTTACAAAACATAATAATTATCGAAAGAGCATAAGGGATTTTTTCAAACCTGAAATCAAGGTTTTTTTTCGTAATGCTTATGTATTTTTTTCTAGCCTAAAAATTTACTATATAATTGTAATGACTTCCACATATCATTGATAGATCTATCTAGTATTTGTATTAAAATAATAACGTTTCATTAAAAAATAAAAGAATAACTTCTGCTCATTGATCATCTTTTTTTTTTTTTTTCAAAATCCGTCTTTTTTAAAAGTCAAATGAATATGTTAAATGTTAATAATCTACATAAATATTATATCGTTTTTGGTGTATTGCATGAAATCTTTACTTATTTATTCTTTCGAACTTACCTTATTATAACATCAAAAATATTGATTAGTTTAATTCCGTGAACATGTTCAACATAAAGTTATATTTTTAGATTTAGACTTTATTTATTTAATAATGAATTATTACTGTGGATATGTTTTCTACTTATATTATATTTTCATTCCAGATTTGGTATTCCTAGTCTGCCTAACTTCAAGTGTATTCATCGTGAGCGAAATCAAGAAACTTATCGAGAGACAAACACAACGGCGGTCCATCTCTCAAAAGCAGCGCATGGAATTCGTATGACCCGCGGAACGGGGCGACACAAAGTGCGATTAGTCCCCGACCACAACAACAGCCCAACAATAACTCCATTCGAAATTACCTACCTATATTTAAATGATTTCTCTTTGAAAATGGAGAGTGTTCTTTTTTGTTTATTGTTTATGGTCGGGGAAGGTGAATTTTAAATTTCAATTGGAAGAAGAGAATTTAAAAAAATGACAGCTGAAATCTACATGTAGAAAACTTGTAAGATTTGTTGTTATAGGATATTCTGAAGTGTTTTAATATAATTTAAGCGCATTCTTTACTAATTATCACTATCCCATATCATTTTGAGACTAATTTACACTTGTATTTTTCAATTTTCATGACAGTGGTAACTCCACATAATATCAATTGGACTCGACTTTAATTTACAGGTCTTTACTGTCATCACCTCCCATACTGCTTTTAGTTGGTTTATTTATTTATGGATAATATTGTCATATTGCATTTAAAATTAGTAAGTATAAAAGATCATTTGTTTCTTATTTATAAAACATTCAAAAGACATTATTATTATATTACAATATCTGACATAGCATAAATAAATTTTATTACTATTTCTGCTAGTTTTATAATATATAAGTATTTTCAAAATAAATCGACATTGTAGCTGATCAATGAAGATTTGAAGTATTTTGTAAATCTTTGATCCAAGACAAAAACGAATTTTCATCTATAAAAAAAATCAAATTAAATTTGAAAAATTGTATGCCTTCTATAAATTTTTTGTGTTTTTATTGCCATTAAAAAAGGGATATAATTATTGCATATGAGCCCGCACCATAGATTAATTCAGTGTGCATTTTGAGGTTCTATTGTTCTGTAGGCGGAATGTCCGTTGGTGAAATGTCGACTTATGTTTATAGGAAAGAATGTGAATTATATAATGAATGAAACCAGCTGTCACAAAGATAATGTTACCTGACAAATTTTAAAGACTTTCTTGTGAATGTTGCCAGTTTAAAGGTAAAACTCACCATGTAGATAAAATGTTTATACCTGTTATGGAAATCAATCATTATGTATAAATGCCCGTATCTCTTAGACTGAAAATCATTATTTTATTTATTATACACAGATTAAAGTCATCATGGTTTTCTGTAAAATATAATCATATAATTTGATGAGTTTTGCCGTTAAATTGGCTATAATGTTTTAATGTTTTTGGTTGTCGATAGGAAATGTATTTATTGTATATTAGTAGAGATCCAACGAAATTACTATTAATCTTATGATTGCCAAAATTTTTCTTTTATTTATAAAAAATCTGGAACGAATAACATGTGAAATTGATAATCTTTTTTAGGTTATTCATTATCTTCGGTACTTGTGTGGAGTAGAAAATAATTGGACATGAATGTGACAACGCATTTGATTTATCTGTGTAAATGATTTTACATTTTATACCTTCCGTTAAAAATCGTTTGTTTTGACGTCCAAATATGACTATCGTGTTATTAAAATAATTTTTATTTACCATAAATAATTTAGACGGTTATTATTGTCTTTGGAATTTTGATATTCTACAATTTTCTATATATAGACGGGCCCATTTCTTGTGCCATATATGAAAAGTAAGGGTCCATAAAATAATTCCTTTATACATAAACGTCTATAAATATGGTCATATGAAATTATAAAATCAATCAAACCAATTCTATATAGAAAAAATGTCCGCAATCATTAGATTGGACCATTTTATTCAATTATAAATACTATATAGTTTCTTCTTCATACCCAAGTGTTGTCAACTAAGAACTTATCATTAATATATTTAATTAATTAATACTTTGATTCTTGTAGTTGGATCCTACAGAATATTAAAAAAAAAAAAGAAAATTGTTAGTAAAATCCTTTAGTTGAAAAAAAAAATGTAAATGTTTATAAAGAGTTGGCTATTCATGTCAGCTGTAGGAATTATTGGTTGATAGTTTTGAACTGTATATTAATGAACTTATCGACCTAATTACATAATAATTTTAAATTAAATTCATGGCAAAATATAAGCCGAATGAACAAATGTAAATCATGAGATAGTCATAGGGTTCGATTACTGATTATTGTTGAGATCTATCAAACCCATTCTTGATGTGGTACACTTGTGGATACATAATACGATACCTATGCTAGGTATTCTTTAACTGTCACATGATGTTCACAGTATGTCATCCATATTCAACTATCCTGTTATAGTAAATGAATTGAGGTATCGGATGAATTGTATGTGAAGATGGGGTGGAAATAACAATTGTAGACTCAATTCATTGTACTTTGATCCCTCTAGTTCAGACGTGAAGATGAGCGGGCTATATTTAAAGAAAAACTGTTTATAAAACTATTTACAAAACTTTTCTTCAATCAGTGTTGGCATCTTGCATTGACAGTAATAATGATATTGCTTGATTTATTCCATTGAAGAAAATGGTTCATAAATAACTTTTAGTAAAATTTCTGAATTAGAAATATTCAAATGGTCACACTATTAAACAATAATTTGATGCCTCAGTCTAGTATTAAAAAAAAATTCTCATGTTTAATTTATGTTTAGTGGTGGTATTTGAACGATTTAATGTACCATTCTAGTGATTTTACAACAAATTTATAGAATTTTAATGGAAAACTCTTTTTAAAGTTATTACAATTTAGCGACAACACTGGAAAAGTTAGGAGTATCAAATCAGTCGAGACAACATCCTTGAGAACAGACTTGAATATTTTCTGGAAATGCCGAAGATCTAGAGTAAATTGATATGTTGCGTGATAATGTTGGTGGTAATGTTTATAAAGAAGCACAAAAATAGTTACTTTAGCCATACTAAACTGAGGAAAGAACTTAACTATTCTCTAGTTAATTACTATTATAAATCATAATACTGACTGCAGTCGCGTTATCTGTGATTCTACGGTGCGATTGTTTCAAAATATATATCAAATTTCTGTCTTACATATAATATTAACTCGACTCTATTTTAAAAGACACGTAGGTTATTTATTCATCATTATTAGATAATGTGAATAAGATAAATTACGAATAAAAAAAATTTTCCCCACCTCCAAAACTGTTAGTATATTTATCAAATTCATAAACATTTAAGTGTAAATGAACATTATCATTTCCAACATGACGTTGGTAGATATAGCGGTTATAAGCCTATTCTGCTGTCTTTATTAAAATGGCGGTTTGTGATATTTTCATTTGTATTGAGAAAATCGCGATAGAAAATATTAAACTATAAATATTCAGTGTGTCCATTTATACTATAAAACAGTAAATTATGCAATTGATAATATTTGGAATATGACCAAAATTTTTCAATTTTATAATTACGGCTTTGGTTGACGAAATCCAATGTTACGCTAATGAAAATTGATTGATTTGATGAATCCAACATTATCACTGAAGAAATTTTTGACTACATTTGTAACGGGTTGTAGAGCATTACAATGTGTCATCTAAATTGCCAATTTTTCGACGTGAGCTTCTCTTTTTCGCCATTCATGTAGAAGCACGGCATTTCTATACATTAATCCCAAAAAGCTACCGAATGATTGAAATGGCCACAAATATCACAAACTTGTGTTTTCAGACGGTATACTAAATGAGGCTAGCTCTTATTAGCTACACGAAGCATTGCTATTTTTTCCTATCTTTTTAGTATATATAAGTTAGCAAAAAATTTATTTATTATGTAATTTTGTATATATCTGGTCTTTTCTGCTTAATTGACATTCTTATCTTAGGTAAAATTGATTTATTACATTTTGCAGGCAGCAAATTAATCAGACATATAGTCGCGTGTACGATAATCAATATCTATGACAGAATATATTATACAACGATTTTTAATCAAGGAAAACATTCCTGGAATATGATTTTCTGGCTACGTTCCTACTTGCAGCTCTTATGATATTAAATTATTATGCTCTTTTTTATTATTCCTGTGATTTTAAATATATAAGTGCTCGGTAAATGTTGAATTATAACGGTGTACAATGAGAAAAAGATCGCTACAAATGTTTGAATGTTTTAGTATTCATAATAAGTCTCTATTGTGTCAAATTGTCATAAATAATCGTTAATTTATCTAATATACACATTGAAACAACGATTATCAATATAATTACAAACTTGCTTTCTAATCTATTCCCTTTAGAGTTGTGCTGGGATTGCCCCAAGAACACCGACGATCGTGATTGATGTGCACCAGTGTGCCCGATCCCTATTCTATAAACCTTGATGAGAAGATCTCTATTCTATTATAAGATGTGAAAACTTTGCTAAAAGTTGTTTCTGATAATGACTAAATCGCAATGGCTGACTGGCCCAATTGATGATCAAATTTACTCTTTAAATTTGATATTCATGAGAACTGCAGAAGACTAGAAGTTTTTAAAATGTGGTTTTATCAGTGTGCAATGACAACTTTGTGGACTGATCGCATTAACAATGTGGTCAGTTTGAAAATAAGCCAAGTAACTATTTTCGTTAGTCCAAGCATCTTTCAGCTAAAAGTGCAACCAGCCTTGGGAGTTAAATACGTCTGTTTCATGGTAGAGAGTACTGATATTAGGTGACTTGTAAAATAAAACACCACCGAGAGAAGAAGATAATTACCATCATTTACGATTATTTGGCTCAAAGGAGAGTGTAATCACTTGTAGTTGGTTTGTTAATTCTCACGGCATTTTTTTTTGAGTTGTGTATATATTATTGATTTTTGCTGACGTGTAACTTTATGCTTCTGTATATTTAGTTAGGGTTTTAAGTCACCTATATTAAAAATACATTTTTTTCTTACGATTAAATCATTTAGGTAACCTTTTATATCATTTATTTATAAATTTGGTATATTTTATTTATGTACTATATTTTTTAACTATTTATAATTCATTCGTTTCCCAACACAGTAGAACCTGGATATAACGAGCCAATGTGGGTATCCAATAAAGTCAAAAGTTCATTATATAAAAATTGGTTTTCTGAATGCATATTTTTTATTAAGAAAAAATAAAGGACACAATACATAGTTTCAAATTTCAAGAATTTAATTAAATTTAGTTTGCACTTGAAGTACGCTGTTCTTTTATAATCAATTCCTAAATTGCCTAAAATTACGGCAATGTTATAAAATTTTCCAAGATAAAAACTGAAAATATCTGTTTTTTTCATTTTCAGTCTCTTTCATATTATATTATTAACCACCGTAAAACATTTTATATGCCAACTTTTCTCCAGCACTATTCTGTATTGTTCTACAGAAATCAGGATCTTTTAAATCTATGTCTGCCTCTTGGCCATCAAACAATTTCTTCTGAACATTTTTAGATGTTTGCACTTTCACTTCGCTACATACATATTTGTCCGTTATATTGAGGTTTTACTGTAATTAAATTAATAAAAACGCATGCACTAAAATATTATTTTTCTACTAAATCAGTGTTTATCATTTTCCAGCATCACTTAATGTCTATCTCTTAATGTAGCATTCAGGTTACTTTGAATGGTAATATTTGTATTATCCTTGACACTGATACAGTGACCATAATTTTAATGAATAATGAATATTTTGAATAATTAACACATATACTGGACAGTGGAATGTGTTGTCGGTATGTATCATAATAATGTTTAGATCCACGCTTTGATCTCAAAATTATTAACGAAATGAAATAATTTATTTATTTTAATATCTATATGAAAGCTATCGTCTTATGTATATATTTGCCATAGATCTGTTGAGTCAACTGAATTATTACTAATCATATTATTACATGACTATTGTAGTGTTTTGTTGAATTGAAAATATGTATTTTATGCTACTTAGGTGTTTATATTTGATGTATTTTTTTTTTAATAATTGCTATAAAATATAACAAAATTTTTATGACTGCAGAATTATTTTAGGCCGAATAAATCTAAAAAAATTATATCTATCTTGCAAAGAAATATGTATAAAGATTCTCTCTGAAATTTATCTAATTTTCAGCACTCAGATTATGATATTGAGTCGCCTTTTTCTGATTATTTAAAAGGTTTTGCTGTAAAAAAAAAACATACAAAACACCCAAGTGCTTTTTGAAATTGCTATATGTTGTCTCTATGTGTGTGTGTGTTTTTGAAAAATATATGTGTGTGTTGTATCCGTGTAAAATTTAGTTATTTACTTGATATTTTGCAGTCAGAAAAGAGATTGAAAATGCGGCTATTAAATTTCACAATGTAAAATATCTGACAGAATGAATAATTCAAAGTTATTTTATTCTATATAAACGCCATCATCATTTTTATTACAATGTTTTGATGTGTGAGAAGTGTATATATTCTTCACCAAGGCATTAAATGTCGAGAAAGAATGTTTTCTATGATAATAAAACTACATAATTTCATTTGTATTATAATGTTTTATAAAACAATGAATAAATCTAATATTTTAATTCTATATGATTATTATTCTACTTTACATGTGAAAATAATATTTGTATTACTCATAGAGGCACCAATCTACCTGAAGGTAGCATTCGGTAAGGATATTGAATGACAGACCTTCTTTGCACTTGAATTTGATTGAATGTTGTAACCCATGTGAAAAGCACAATTAGGCATATTTTAAAAAATTTCCCATGTCATATTGAAAAAACGTGTGATGGTTTCTGTACTTCTATGGTATTCCTAATTTTGTTATAAAATATATATAATTAGGTATAATGTTATTACAAAATCAATGAATTTTTATCAAAAATTTATATATCCGTAATTCGTAAAATATTTAATGTCTCTTATAATGTCTTCTTTGCCTTCTTCGTAATATAACATATAAAATTTCTCGCCGTAAAGTTTAAGTATTGAATTTTAATGTTGGCGTAATTAATGTACGTATAAAAATATGAGGTAATAATATTTTGACAGTAACTGCAGATTATACGCGGAAGAGATTATTAGAATTGTAGAGTTTACCATAAATTTACAATTCTTGTAAGTTTTGTTAATGAAAATTAATATATGAAAATTTGATGACATAAAACAATCAGGAAAATTAAAGTGATTATAATCTCTGAAGAGACACGTTAAAATACTTAATATATTATATGAAAGCTAATTTTCAACAATACAATATGCCTACTAGAATTAAAATTAATGACATTTAAGAAATAATATATAATCTTTTATATTTGACTAAAAACATGGGTATAGAAATGATTTCTAGTGTTAACTGATAGTAACATTCCATACAGCTAAATTCGCACATACTATCTATTATTAATATTATATAATACTGTGTAAAGGAAACGGACGTAACCCTCATAGAACAAATTTTACAGGAGACCCAAAAAATGTCTCATTGATTATTTTACGTGACAGTAAAATCATATAGACACAACCTTGAAGTGCATAAAAACTAAGACTTGTGTTTTATTTACTGAATATGATATTAATTTAGTAAGTTATTTAACAAAAACCAATAAAAAAGATTAGATGGAAGACCTTTTTCCTAGTTGCAAATTTTACAGGGCATCCTTTTTTCAAACTTAAAAGCTAAATTTAGACACTATTTCGGCATTTCCAGCGTACATCATTTTAATAGAATGTGTATTGGGTGATACATTGTGATTATCAAATGAAATCTATTTTGAAAAATTGAGGGTTACATACTTTTTCCTTTCCACAGTCGATATATTATATAGCATCGCTCTGCATATTTATATGCATACTCTTTGATTCCACCGTATAGTTGGTTCAATACAGTACTTTTTGAGGGAATCAAAAATATTTTTAAAGATAAATAACATTCTGTCAAATTATAATTACGATCATTAAAATCTTTGTAAATGAAGTTATCTTTGGATGATAAAAAATCAAAACAGGACAGATAGATTTTAGAGACTCTTCTTTATATATATATAGAATTTAATTTAGAATTCATAATTCCTATTGGATAAGGTAAATACCCCTGTCACAAAGGTGAGATTAAGATTTAAGGTTTAACTTTTACATAAAAACTGTGGATAATACCAGCCATGTAATTCAAGATGGCAGGCAATCTTAGGTATACTTGCTGTCAATGAAATTAACTAACATTTTACACACTTTGAAAATTAAAAAAAAAATAATGGTCTATGGTGTACAGATCATTTTTATATGTAGTTTCTAGTGTTAATTAAACTTTATATAATGTGACGATGTCATAAATTAAGCTATGCTTAGATTTCAAACTCATTAAGCATATAATTCATGCGGTGATTAATGACTAGCAATTTGTATTAAAATCTTGTTAATTCTAAATTTACCAATTTGCTTTTTAATACAATAAACTGCTTAAAATGTCACTTATTAAATAATATAACATTATTAATAAATTGGCAACAATTGGTTATATTATGCGAACTGAACAGTGATTAAAACAAGAAATTTATTAGTATTATTATATATTTTTTATCTGCCACTCTGTCAGTGTTTTAGTGAAATTATGCTGAAATATGTATGCATCATTACATAACGGGTTGGAACATATATGGATTTGTTTAAAACCAATCATTATTTTCTTTCGTATTGGCTAAGGTAGGTGGACGGGCAATGCACATAATGCAAATAATTGAAAAAGAAGTATTTGAAAGTGAGTTTTATTTCAACTTTACAGTTAAGTGTATTTTCAAAAATGAATTAACAAGGTTTTATTAATGCAGTCGTAAGAAACAAAATAAAGTAATGAAGGAAAGGGCTAAATGGCAACCAATTTACTACCAATGGCTGCTGTATTGAATTTGCTTTTTGATCATTTAACAGCGTATCTTGATAGCTTTATAAATTTATAATATATAAACTATCTTCAATTAGACATGTCATAATAAATATTAACTTTTAAGTATACATATATAAAAATGTGTTTTTCCGTGCAAGAGTATGCACCCTTTATCACAAGCACATATATTACACACTATAAAACAAATATTATATCTTATTAATTATTATAAATATTTATATTAAATATTTTTTTATTATTGTACTTTATAAAATTTCTCATGTTCGTGTAAATATATTTATTTATTGGTAGAAATTTTATAGACTACTGTTTATAATCGTTAGTTTGCTTGACAAAAAAAAAATTATATGTATAAATTTAATTTAAATTGTTTGGAAAATAATGATTATAGTTGACTCCTGTATGACCGGGTGTACCTTTACAAAGGCATTCAAAATATTACAATAATGAAACTGTTGTAGCATTTTTTTATAATTAGATAACTTCATAAATAAAAAATATTCTTCAAGAACTAACCCAAATTTTCCAAATGAATTTGCTTATTTTTTTTGTCACTCCTGGTTTAACAGTGGTCTACTGTATTTAAATTTCTTTATTGGTCTTTAATAATTATTTTTCAATGTAGATGTCTCAATTTAGTAAATATACAGGTATAGTTTTAGTATATTTATTTATTATTTAGTAAATTGTTTGATTAGTTATGCTCAATTTTTTGGTATTTATTATATTCTATGCACATGCATGCATGGTACCGTCTGTCAAATATTATTTTGTGCTGCTGTTTGTAACACGAAACAGATATTTTGAAAAAGATTGTTATGAAACTAGCTTTATTGTATAAGTGTGTCAAGATGTTTTTTAAAAATTTGTCTAATTAATTTATATTTATAACTGTGGTATCAATAGATCCCGTGTCAATATAAAATTGAAAAATTAAGATTATCGTCTGCATATATAATATGTTATATAATGTCATGTATAAAGTTGTGCCATTTGTAATCAATGAAAACCTAACCAAAAAAGGCCTAAATCTATGGACTGTCTTTAGATTAATATATCACAGTTATACACACATTAATGACTAGATATGTAACTTGGTTAAATGGGAAAATTGTAAAATATAAGAGTCGAGTGCATATAGTACAATTAACCATAGCTAATTAGAACTTGTGCTTAAAGTTGATTCTAATAAAAATGTAGTCTAATTTTTATCTTTATTCAAGAATATACAAAAAGGCAGCATAGTTTGGTTCATATTTAGTTTAGACGGTACTATGTATTAACAATGTATTACATATTATTTTATATTGCGACATTTTTTAGTCACTTATGTAGCAACACCATTATTAGCAAAGGATATTTGTAGTTTTTATGATATTAATCTTTATACTATATTATGTAATATAATTTTCATGTTTGTAACTCTCTCAAATATTATATAGTGATACGATTATGCCTACTATAATAATTATAAAAATGAATATAATAAATATATTTAACGAATCAATATTAAGCTGATGAACCAAAATAATATCTTTCAATATATATACCTATTTTGAAAGTTGCATGTGGACTTTTAACTTAATTCCACATCGATAAAAAGTTATTTTAAATAAAAACATGAACCTGTGTCCGGAATATCATTAATTAAATTTTATTTTGTTAATTAAACAGGATAAGAATAATATCAATAAATACATGATAACATACAATTCAACTTAAATGAGGATTTTATTTTGACAATTTAAAAAATTGCTATATTATGTAAAGGTAGAAATGCATATTCACATCATTTACTCATCAGTTTGTTTATTCATGAATTTTTTGTTTTGAAAAGGCAATCTGTAGTTTCAACCATCTTTGCAGCATACACAAACTTATATTTTTTTCATTTAATATACTGGATGGCAACACTGATTTCAATGGATATGAAATTATTTTTGTTCCGTATTCAAAATTGATTTAATAACAATATATTGGAGTAGGCTTGTTAAATTTGCCTGTGATCTGCATTTAATCGGCTATTTAAAATATTTTTAACAGCTGCGTGGATTAAATTAAATATCTAATTTATCATCACGGATATAATTTTTTCCAAGACGTAAATTAAAAATATTTTATGAGATGTCAACGTGAAATATTATCTCATAAATTATTTTGAAAATGCAAGATTACTCTCAATTTCAACAGTTGATAGCTACCTGAACATCTTTATTCCGTTTATATAAAGTTTTACGCAGTATAATATTTATAGGCTAACTTCAAATGTTTTTTTTAAATACCAATAAAATTTTCTAATGCCTGAGTTTCATATCTGAAATTATTTATATTTAATTTTTAATAAATATTCTTATCAGGTATCCCTACATATTATGCATTTTTTTTAAGTCTTAAGTCATACTGAAATATATTTAGTTTCATAACAAATCAAATAACTTACAAATCTTGTCATGTTTCCAGTTTTTCTTCTGCTCCAATCTGCATGATTCACAAATGTATGATACATGTTGGGAAATTATAGCCAATCGACATATTAAAATCATAATTTTCATTATCATATCCTAGGATGGGCCTCAGTTCTACTCATTTTGTACCAATTGCTGATACCAACAACTCGTAGATCTCCCATTCAATCCAGTCACCAAAACTGCAGTCTAACTGTGTGCTTTTTCCTTCGGGCTTAAAAATGGCCAGCTATTTCCGAAATTGTCTTTCTTACAAACGTGTCCAGCCTATTCCGGAAGTTACACCCAATTATCCATACAAATTATAAATAAGATTTGCAGATTACATATGGAATCAATATTCTCAAATTAATTGCACGAATGGCTGATACTTTGATTGTATTTATGCAATTTTTGTAATTTTATCTTCACGCTATGGCACATTTGAAGATTGACTGCATTAAATACTTACTTTAAATAACTAGTGATGGATCAGTGATGTTTGTCATCAATCCATTAATACATGTATGATTATATCTTTAGTTGGATTCTGCATATTTTGGTACTCATAGTTTTATACCGGCATGGGTTTATGACTATTTAACTCATTTGAGTATACATTAATGTCACAAAACTAACTAATCAAATATATTATGAATTTAAGATTTTCTTTTTTAAAAATATTATTTATAACTTTTTTTTTATTATTATTATAAGTAGTGAATTATTTAGCTGTATTAAAATTTAAATCATGTTACGAATCAATATATATTGAATTTGAATGTGTAAAAATGATTTTCACATTAAAGTTTTGTTTTTAATTTGACTTTCAATTCCTACCTTTCTTTATCATGGCTTTTATAAGTTAGTTACTGAAACAGTTGTAGCTGCACTGACATCGTACTTATTACATTATCTATGGAAAGGAAACAGGAAGTTACCCTCAGTTTTTTCAAAATGACTTCGATAATTGCAATATTTTCGGCTTAATACATGTTCCATAAAAAGAACGTAAGCTGCACATGGCGAATTAGTATCTAAATTTAGCTTTTAAGTTTGAAAAAAGGGGGCCTTGTCAAATTGGCGACCCCATAATTTTTATCTATTTTTCTTAAATAACTTATGAAATAAACATCAGATTGCATAAATAAGCAACAGTTTTAATCTTCATGTACTTAAAGTTGTATCTACTTAATATTTTAACCGTGACCCAAAATCATTAAATAGATCTTTTTAGCCTTCTGTAAAATTTGTTCTATGTGGGTTACGTCTTTTTTCTTTGTACAGTAGAGTCATAAAAATAATAATGCAATTATAAGCATAATTTATTGAAAATTCTGCATGATATCAACGATTATGAATTTTTCAAAATCTCAAATCAACCAATGAGAACCAGTATCAACTTTACATAGTCCTGTATTGCAGACCACAAGTAAAAAGAACCATGTTATAAATGCAGCATGTCGTAAACAATTCTTACAAACACCTTTTTTGCCAATTTCTTACACTGCGTGAAATGTTTTTTGGAATTGTAGCAGCCATATTCATATAGTATGGTAGCCCTTCATATATGTTGAACAGTGACGAATTTCCGAATAGGCGCACAAGGCCTGTCTAAATAAAAGGGACGCCAAAACTCAGCAAAAAAATATGCAACTAAAATGTCACGCGCATATTTTTTGCAGTGACGACATAAAAAAAGAAAACAATAAATAATAATTTCTGATGGTAAAAAAAATCTGTTGGCGTGAGAGCTAAAAAAAATAATAAATATAAACTATTGGAACAAAATTTGATATTATTCTTACTGGCCAGACCTGATGTAGGGGTAATGAATTTATCTCCTTAAGGGCCCTAGGTCTCAAAATTAAATTGCGCCTAGGGCCTTTTAAGTGCTTAATCCGGCATTGATGGTGATACTTCTGCTGAGTCTGCTTCTGAATATATCAGTGTTTCCCAACTACCTGTTGGTTAATATACCGAATACAGATATTGGTTAATATGTTGAATGCTTTGTAAAAAAGTGACACATAAATGTTCAAAAAGAGAAGGAAACTTTCAAGTGATGTCTGTTATTAAAATAAAATACAGATATCGGCCACAAGCAGCTGTTGTACTGTCCGTGTGGTGCCCAAAGCAGAGGCCGGAGAATGTGGGTTTGATTCCCACAAATCTGAAAATACGGTACTGAATGCCCGTTGAGTTGGTCAATTTTCTGAAAAATAATCTTTCAAAACATGTCTTCACATTCGGCGATCCATATACACCTAAACTTTTTTTGTGCGGTAGATGCGTTCCGTAGTAAATCGCACAAAAAAAGCTATGACTTACATAGAAAAAGGGAAGATGCGTTCCATGGATTTTAAAAACCGCATAACTTT
>JAGVSQ010001370.1:0-29860 GCA_022683975.1 Rhyacophila evoluta | reverse complement strand
CTCGATATCATTCGCCCTAAGCTCAATCTGATGCATTAAACTTTCACGGATGTACTATAATATTATTTTATAAATAATTGTTATATTATCCTCAAAAATGACTGTGTTCTCATTGTAAGAATATTTTATCAAGTATAGCCATTTTCCTTAATTTTTTTTTAGATTATATCTTGTTTTAACAATAAATATCTTCTTACCTAGTTAGCTTTTTGTTCCAACACTTAAGTGCATATACACGGCATATTTTATATTTCGATTGTGAAAAAAAATATGACGTAACCCATCCATAAATAAATTACAGGAGGTACAAAAATGTTTTTTTAATGATTCTCAGTCAAAGGCAAAACTTTGAAGTGCACGAAGACTAAAATTGGTGTTTTATTTACCCAATTTAATATTGCACCCATAAGTTATTTAAAAACGGCCAGTAATATTGATTAGATTGAAGCCTTTTTTCCTGGTCGCTAATTTCACTAGCGATTCTTTTTTCAATCTCAAAATTTATGTATTTATCCGATATTTTTAGCTTACAGCATTTTAGTAGAACATGTTTTAAGTTGTGTATTCCGATTCTCAAATATAATCTATATTAAAAAATTGAACGTTACGTCCTTTTTTCTATAGGCGATATATAACTACCCAAGTAATGATATAATTTTTTTTTTTTCTTAAGAAAGATAAGTTTTCTATATTACATTGGTATAACGCAACCATAAATTTACTCATTTATACAGTTGTCAAACACAACAATAAAAAAACTATTGCAACGATCCGCGTAATAGGTATTTGACAAAAATTCTTACCATGGCCAAAACATGAAATGCATTAGATTCAATTTAAACTTTCATCTAAATTTCAGTCTGGTTTAAAATCTAATTCTACCCAACATATTACTCTAAATTTCAAGTTACTTTTTCCAAATATGAATTTCAAATTTATTTGGAAAAAGTTATATGTTTAACTGAAAAAAAAGCTGATTCTGATTTCATATTTTAACATTCATACCTTACGCTATGGCGCAAACTTCTTAATTTATTCTTTTTTGTCTACTTTATAATGTCAGGTATAAATCAATATTTTTATATCATTTGCATTCTACAATGAGTGTATTGATTTATACAGTTTAATTAATGAGCACTTTTAACAATCGTATAAAGTATTACACATTTTTGAAATATATAGAAATCATTTGACTGCGATATTTTCTTTATATTTATTTATTAACCCTTTGATTAGTGAGTTAATTTCGTACTATTTTGGTTTTTATTTTTTACGTTTTTTACGCTTTTTTTGAAATGTATTTTTTTTATTTTTTATGTTTTTTTAATTTAGCAAAATTTTTATGTCTATTATGAATATTGTATACTATTAATATTTATTTTAATCACTATACTCATTTTTAAAGTATGAAAAAATACTTGATTCGTAATGGAAGTACTTTACGTAATCATTCTACCGAAAACTCATCATTTCTGTGAATATTCCGTGTATCTCGTATTCGAATAATGACACGATAAAGATATGTAATAAGATTATAACTGTCATAAAAGAATACATTTGGTTTCACGTGTATTTGTTGGATAACTCGTTTGCCTTTACTGTCAAAATTTATGAAAACGTTTTGTTTTATTTTAATTACTTTACAGAATATTGAAAACAATTATTAAAAATTATGCTTATTAATTTATAGATTAGAAAAAAGTTAATCCATTGTCTGTTTTTATTTCAACCATTAAGTCGTTATATGTAACTACGTTAAGTGAAGTTAAACTAAATAATCTTAGATAAAAAACCTATTCAGGAAGTTAGTTAAATATAATTTCAGGCAGATAATCACTTGAATTTAAGAGATTAGAGTTTGATCAATGAACTTGAATTGACTACTATCAAAATCTTGAGCTTATGGAAAATTTTGTAAATCACTTCAATGAATCTGGCTAAGTTTAAATTTCGATGAATAGATAAACTCACTTGCTACCCCTTCCACTACCCGCTACATATTTACATCCATTACTTGAACGTATATTGTGGCATAATAAACGTGTGGTATTCTTTAAAGTGTCAAAAGTGTCCTGTGAACCTCTTCGCATGATTTTGATTGGCGTTAGCTAAAGTGTAATAGATACACTGAAAAATTATGTGAAACCTTAAAAAAAAGTTCAAAAACCTATTAAATTAACGATTTTACAACGTTAGATGCTAATTTACCGATAACGCACATACAAAAAAAATGTTACTGTGGATTCAAGCCTTGAAATATATTTCTACAAATGAAGTGTCAAGCGATCATCACTGCGGTTGATAGACGAAATCGATGTTTGGAAAAAGTACCAAATGTCATTAATCAATAATTTTATATTGTGAAAAATATTGAATGCAATATAATTCAAAAATATGTATTTAAAATTATAAACTTTGGGTGTATTTTCTTGTAGCTTGAGTATTTGAAAACAAGTTTGTAATAATTCAAAAATCTAATATCGTTAAATATTTATTATATTTGTACGTGGCCATTTGTTTGATTTATAATACTTACCGTAAAACTGTAATGTCAGTCTCTCACAGCACCAAGTTTGTAAATTTCTACATGGAAAATTTTCAACATGACCGCCTTATTCAGGTTCGTTTCCTCCTGAAACAACAAACCGTTCTCAGCAGGATCCGCTAAATTGTTGTCATTTACACAAGCCTCGCTTAGGAGAAGTGTCTTCCACACTTCTAAATTAATTTGAGCCTCTAACGTAGG
This sequence comes from Rhyacophila evoluta, assembly GCA_022683975.1. NCBI lineage: Eukaryota > Metazoa > Arthropoda > Insecta > Trichoptera > Rhyacophilidae > Rhyacophila > Rhyacophila evoluta. The sequence continues at coordinate 27,114 of JAGVSQ010001370.1, read as the reverse complement.
TAGTTTCGAGATTTACCTTGCCTTTGGAGACATTAGGTGTAAGCATCGACTGAGCATACTTTATATATGTATCGATTAGGAAGATATCTTGGGAATTAGACAATGTAATTACTAAATCGAACACGATGCGTAGGCTGATTGCTTTATTTACCTAACGATGTTAAAAAATATTTTACATAAATTTTAAAAGAAAAGCGATCATAAACTTTATTTTATGAGTATAATTCTTTTTAAATTTAGCACTACGAATAAAATATTTGATAAAAGAAAAAAATATTGTTTATTTTTATATTTTTAATTTCTGTTGACAGGGTCAACTAATTTAGCTAAGTGTATTTTTTTATTGTTTTTATCATAATCTGCTTAAGATGCAAATTTTGCTTTAAATTAAATGTAATTGTGTAGATCTTTTTTTTTCGCGAGGATATGTTTTCAACCAACTATCATTTAACCTCATTGCAAGCCGGTTCTTATTTTATTTAATTTCTTGTAATAGTGTCTAATCCCACAATTTCCGTCACTAAAGTGTATTTCCCGGCTAATGGCAGATTTTTATAAATAGTACAGACAAATATTTCCACTCACTTACTTTTGTATGTCAACCTTGGAGAGGGAAAACCGTGTAACCTTCAATTTTTAAAATTTTTATTTTATAATCAGAATGTATACAACTTGATAAACGTTTTATCAAAAGAATGTAAGCTGAAAATGCTAAATGTGTGTCCAAATTTAGTTTTTAAGTTCTAAAAAAGATGCCCTGTGAAATTTTCAACCAGAAAAAAGAGCTTCCGCCTAATAAATTCTATCGGTTTTTTCTTAAATAATTTATTAAAATAGTATGATATTGAGTAAATCAAACACCAGTTTTAGTGTTCATGCACTTTAAAGTGGTACCTACGTATTTTTTACTTTGGCTCAAACCCATTGAATAAACGTTTTTTGTACATGCTGTAAATTTTTTTTATCTGGGTTACATTCTCTTTCAAATAAATATTTTTTTTCACATATTTTCTTATCTTTACATAAAATGAATCAATTTTTAAAATTATTTTGCTTAAGAAGAGCTTTATTGATATTATTCTCATTCCAAATTCATATTACCATTATAGCTTGTTTAACTGTATAAAATGAAAAACTAAATTGATACATTTAATAATATTAACTTCTTTATAGACATTTTTAGATTTATTTCGAATTATTATCATAAGCCATTGGGTTTTTATAAGGACTTAAAGTAAATTAATAAAATATGTAAATGACTTTCGTATTTTTTTTATATTCATCATTTGGCAATTTATTTTCTTACCATAAAAACTAGAGCTTATTGTGGAAATTTGTGATTACATAGTAAACGGAAGAAAACACATTTATTTGTCGTCTATATCATTTAGCGTAGGAAAAATTCTTAGAATAACCCATGATATAATCTCTCTTTGTCCATAATGATCCTATTTTAGCCAGATAGACATATCATCACAGATTAACTATTCAGCAGTTTTCTTTGATTTTTCAAATCAGTGGAATATAGTATTTTACTTTTCTCTTTTTCTTCGAAAGAAAATTTTTCACAAATATATTTGCAGTGTTATATTATACTCAACAATTCAACGAAATAAGCGTTTACTTAGTTAAAGAATTCATCGAACCTGATATTTATGTAACATATTATATATACGTAAACTTATGAATATAATGATATATTACTTAAAAAACAAATATCCCTCTCTCTCCCTGGTATCATGCAAAGCAATTATGGCTTCCACATGACGCCTCCAAGATTCTCTGCAAACTCTCCGGAGGCATTTGTAGCACAGACTCCAGCCAGTTCCATGGCCAGTGTATGACGTTTAGTGAACAGGAGGTTACGCCATCCGTTTCCTTATATCTGAGATTCTTGCGAAGTCAAACCACTTCACTCCCAGTATACGACGCAAACATTTATTTTAAAAGCTCAATATACAGTTTTCCTGAGTTTTTGCTAGGTGCCAAGATTTGCTACCGTACAGCAGCACCGGTAGAATGCATACGCCAAACAACTTACACTCGATGTGGATAGAGTATTGCCACACCATCAATCAACACAGCTTGCATTGAATTAACTCCAGCCATCTCAGACCAAATATTAAGCTCTTTATGCATGCTACCATTCTCAGGCATATGAACCTCGAGGTACTTAAAGCTATTGACCCATTCAATAACCTGTCTCTCGCTTGTTAGTACCCAATTCGGCATTCAGGTTGCACATCACATTGATCTTCCTTGCATAAATATGGAAAGTCAAACAATTTACATCACTACAGCAAATATATTCACAATCATTTTTAAATATCGTCTAGTTTTTGAGCTTTTTTTCTTTCCATATTTTTTTTCTGATTGAATAAATTTGATATTATAATAAACTGAACTATGGGGTGAAATGTGTAATTTTTTTATACCCAAATCTTGATAGGTTTTATTAAATAGGCCATTTTTTTTTGTCAGTGAAATCGATAAAGTGTTCTTGTGAATAAATGCTTTCATATATCATTTTGATCCTAAAACTGTTTTTCTGTTTTGATTGATAAGCTTTCAGTTCAGTAGCACTTCAAATATGAAATTCAAATATTTATTTGAAAGCAAATGTTAAATATAAAAAGTCATGGTTTTGAAATACTTCATATTGTTCTATCAAATCAATGCATTCAAGATTATTAAAATATTACAATACATGTTATTTTATAAGCCATGACAGATTATTTTGATTGGGAAATCGTTAATTTGAATTGTTTAATAAGCCAATTTTTACTATTTTCGTTTCAAATGTATCACATATTGAACTGCACGGTGTGATATATCTACTCTAAAATGTGATATATGGAACAGTATTTGCAATATATGCACAGTTGTTTTTCACACGCATTGATTGTTAATTAATTAATCGCTCAACTCATTTAGCATCATAACCTGCGTCTATATATTTTCCTTAATTCGGCAGTTGTAGGAGTTTATTTTCAATTCCAAAATGCACACGCTTGCCGTATTATTTTTGAATTTTCAGTGTTTTATGAGGGATATTTTTTATAATATAAAAAAACATACAACTAATCTATTGATGAGAAAACAGTTAGTAAAAAAAACGCAAAAATCACTACAATAATATTGTTTATTTAAATATATTTATCAAATACAGTTTTTCATAAAAACATATATCGCTAAATTTAAGCATACAAAATGTAATTATTTTTTTCATGCAAAATTAAATATTACTTTTTATTTAACTTACAACCTTATATTATTTCTAATATGATATGACTATTAAGAAAAACATTGATAAAATATTATTATATTTATATTTAAATAATAATTCTGTACTCAAATTAGTATATATGTTTATCGTAAAGATTATTCAAGCCAATCTTTGGTACAATTTCAAATTGGAAAATCAGTTTATATAATAAAATTCGATGAAATGTTTTTATCTTAAATGTTTAAGACATTATATTATTTTGTTATTATTCCAATATGTACAACATTTTAATACTATTAAGCGTTTGGAATCCCACACTTAGTATCAGTAAACCTATTACATCAATATTTTAATTGAATAAGCTTAAAAACACCATATACATATAATTTTACTGTAATTTATAAATCTAGACGTATTTTCCAAATTTAGGCTCTATTTTTTATTATTTTCAATCCATTTTTATAAAAAAATAAAATCATTCAATATTTTATTGCATTGTTTCTTTAAAAAAAATTTACATAATATACAAAGCAACTCAACATATAATTAAATAATATATTTTTATAGATATTTCGCTACCATAAAAAGTTTAATGTAAGTTTCAATCTATTAAATTATGCTCCTAATGCATTTACTTATTCATTAAAAATTGATGTATTGTATCATTTTTTTTTAAATACATCTTTATTTATTGTATAATCGATTCATTTAAAAACAAACGAAATAAACTGATTGATTTTTTTTGTATCTCTGTACATGTTTATAGTAAAAAAGTTAATTAAATTTATTATGTTACTCTTGTAGTTTGTAATTTCCCACGGTAAACTAACTGAACTATAAATTTACTAAATGTAACATATTTTAAATGTTTACAATTGTATAAAATTTACAAAATTGTTTCCATATCATTCATGAACACTCTCTTAGGGTATATTTACATTGACACATGTTAATTGTTACCTGATGACCTCTATTTGACAATATATTTTTTCACAGACACATCTATAAATCTTTCAGAAAAAAATTGAAACTAATTATTAAATAAGAAAATTTTGCCAAAATGTCGTATCAATCGTTGAATCCTTATGAATAACTTTATGCAAATAATGAGTACTTACTATCGAATAAGCAATAAACTAATAAATATATATATCGGTCGTTCTCTATTATAAATAGTTTTACGTTACATTGATATTAAATAATAAATGATTCTAGTAAGCGGTCACTAAATATTTTTCAATGGTATCATTTATTACAAATACATATTCATATTATTTTTTTTAAATCGTGTAGCTTAGTAAATATGTTTTTATCCACAGCAAATTTTGGTTTTGTTTGTGTGGTGTTTATCGAAAATCATTGATAAAATTCTCAATTCTTATTATCATATTTCTTATAATGTAGCTTTTAATTAAAAACTACTTATAAGACTAGAATGAGTTAAAAAATATTTTTTTAATTACATCTATATTTAATTTTTATTCGTACTCTGAAGTTATGCAAAACATGTAAAGTAATTTTGTTTATTTAAAAAAATACCGTATATACTTAAATACATTTTTTAAATATAGTATTAAAACTCAAGTATATATTATAATGTAAGGCTAGTTGATGTGGTACACTTTAGTTTATTTAGTGTTTGGATAATTTCTAATTTAATCTTTGTAAGTTGCAAGATATTTAAAATAATTTATATAGTATTTAACAAAAAAAAATTACAAATACCTTTTCGCAATAATGGACAGTAAAGTTTTATTACTAATTTTAATTCTTATTAAAATACATCGATAATTATCATTTAATTGTGTGTATCAAAAAGCACTTATTAATTTTTACTTTATGCAAGAAAATTTTACTTTAAATTACATTCCACATATAATTTATACCAGAAAAATATTTATTGCAGTTAACATAATATATAAAATGGGTGACCGCGCAGACTTACATTTTGCTGCAAACGACATCGTTGCTAAAAGTTAATGGTAGATTACCATTCCCGCAAATAGTAACCGACGTTTCTGGACCACATCTGTAAAAAAAATAAAGAAACATTTTTTAATAGAAATCATGACCATAATATTACCAAAAAAAAAACACATTAAAAGATACAAAACTCGATCAAAATCTTTTTACTAATTTAATTTAAGATAAAAATTACTATTTACTTTGGAAGAAATATATGATGTCAGAAAACTTTTTTAATTACTAGTTTAAACTAGCTTTAAATATCGTTCTCCATAATGTCTATTTATGAATACCGATTTATACTACAAAGTAAAAAATAATATCTGTATGATTCTACTAGAAATAATAGTATATGTCGAATTTTTTAAATTACTGATCTTCCGTTTAAAATGTAAAGTCTCTTAGTAATTTTTTTAAAGTATTTTAACTATTTGTAAAAAAATGTAGGAATCAAAAAACTATGTAAAAGCCTTCTTTAATATGAAATTTGAAGAAACAGTTATATTATTGGCTTTTGAATTGGTGAGAAACAATATTAAATTTGTGTTTAGTTAAATAATGATTGACATCTAAAAAAGTAGAGTTACCTACTAACACTACAATAATCCTCATCTGGTATAAATTCACCGTTAGTATCAAAAATTAAAGTAATAAATTACGTGAATAAGGTCATCCATTGTTAAATTCTTTAGACATCGTCGTGTTTTTTAATTTAAATCCAAACAAATTTCAATGACGTGATAATTATAAAAATTTAAAAAGAGACAGTTTCTTAATATTCTGCTTTATATTTTTAAAGCTCTTAGAAAAGCTTGTCATATTTTACAAAATAAAATGGCAACAACATAAGGTGCGCATTGTAAGCGTTGATATTTTTATATGAATAAAAAAAACATTTATAAAACACTTAAAGTTTTATTATTCACAGAAGAAAACATTTTTTCATTACAGAACTGCACCGTCATCTGTAAAAATATTGCTTAAAAGCAAATATTTACATTCTTAAACTGTCATAACACTTCGTCATAAAACTATGTTTGTTTTCTCAATGGATCTTTATTCATATACTTAAGTTGTAATCGTGAGAAATTCGTTTTTGTTTTGATAAAATTTGTGATGTCGTTCTCTTCTTAATGTAAAACATTTGTTTCACGCTAAGAGTTTTTCGTATGACGAATTAAATATACAATACTATTTAAGAAATCTGTATATTTCCACGTTCTTACTTATATCGGCAAATAAATACAGCTGTCATGTATTTTATTGTACTTACGCAGAATTAATTTTTATTTAAATTACATTATTCGCATTGTTACTAAAAACGTTGTATGTTTTTCTAAGAAGAATGAAAACAAGACGTTTTAATTAATTTTCACATACTAAAACCTACATATCTATTGAAATAAAATTTATGTTAAGCTTATTCTAAAAGTTTTTGGTCATTTAACTGCCAGTATAATTTTATTTTTGAAGTATGGTACGTGTATTTTTTTTTTGAAAATCAAGTAAGTAGCTATATATTGTATTTCATGATTTCATATCGTATGATTGATTAAATTTTTTCCCAGAAATATCCTATTTAAACATACAATTACCACTAAAAGATTTTATGCTCATGAATTATGAAAAAAATAAGATTTTTTCTTTTAAATGTTTCCTAAAAACACGCATTTTTCATACACGTCATATATATAATGTTTATCAACAACTATATTAATAGATATATAATAGATATAATCTATTTAAAGTATAGTATAAAAAGTAGCACTCTATAAATTTTCATTTCACTTAGAACTGGGGCGTAAGTTGTCGCTTACAAGTTTTTCTCAAAAAAATATGTTTTGATTCATACGATAGTGTGATGATGAAGTAATATTTTTGAATGTTTTTTAGTGATTTTTATCTCTTTATATAATATATATATTTTCATAAAACTATAAAAATTTAACAAGATAGAAAAACTTTTTTTTATTTCTAGTATAAACGTTACTAAAAAATAGACGGAATGTTATTCAATTTACTTCATTGGACTTTTTAATGAATTAAGAAAATCTTAAAGCAAGTATTGACAACCTTTATCGGCTGCTCGTCAAAATCGTCCAAAATGTGTCAAATTAAAAGACGTTTTGGATCAAGGATATTTAAATTTTAAAAAGGTGTTTTAGTAAAAATAAGACGAATGATTTTTTTTAACTATACATATATTTAAAAACATTTACTTTGGTTAATCCTACTAACACACTTTCTCATATACTACGTTAAAAGTAAAGAAATACTTATATGAATTTTTTTTACAACTTTTAGCTAAGTTAAGTTGAAAAAAATTATTGTTCACTGGTGAAAAAATATCAGTTATCTCAACTATGCTTAATTTTTTTACTTCTTTTCTTTAACCTTTGAATTATGCAAAGTTTTGGTGTTGAAAAATTGAATGAAGTCATTTTCAAAAAATAAAATATTTTTATCTACAATTCTTAATATTTATTTTGTTATAATTTATTTTATTTTTGGTTATAACATGTTCCCTTCAAAAATAAAACATATGTATGTCACAATATCCACTCCTTAAGTGGATGGACTTTATTAGACGAATTATGAAGACGTCTTGACAGATTATTTTTCACGAGAGTGGTTTGTTAAAAAATCACTCAACTCAATGAGCATCCAGTAACACTTTCAGATTTTTTTTTTGAAATCCAACAGATGTGGGAATCGACCCCGCACTTTATACATTGCTTGGCGCACTCGTTAATTTCTACGATATGACAATTTATTTATTTAGTTCATAGTATCGATTGGTTTATAAATGGTACGGGCTTAGAATGTATTGGTCATAAACTACATACGAAAAAACCGATAGGTTATCAAACGGCTTTGAAAATGACAACAAACTTAAGATATTGATTGATGAGTATATATTTCTGGGTAAATATTATCATCTATTCATATTTAAGATACGGGAAATGGATTGGATACAAGGTCGCTTTGTATTATATGTGGTTGAATTGACAAACTGATTAAATCTGCTCGGATTATGAAGCAGCAAAAAACTAATCACTCAGATGGATTAAGGGTATTAAATAAGGTCTAAGACTAATAGATAATAACTTGTGATAATGTTAAAGAAGGTCTTCATGTCAAATATAATATTTCTTCAATTAAATAAAAGAGAAAAGACATATAACCACAAAAAAACTCTTCTAAATTGTAATACTATATTCAATATATCTCACCTCTAAAAATACATTATAGTTTTTCTAAAATTGGCTGTTTTCAGTTATGAATGCAGTTAAATACATTTTTTATTCTGTCCTACAAGAACACTTGAATGGCTATACAAAAATTATTTAGCCACACATATCCAAAAATTTATTAAAAGTATTCGTTTAAATGAATTGGGTAAAATATATTTTAAAAAAATAATCGAGTAGATATGATAGAACAATGTTCAACTAAAATCTTTGAAGACACTTTTTGCTACAACAATAAAAAAATAAATACTGTTGCACATTAAATTAAGTACATTTACGTGGATCATATTGTTTGTAAAGCTCTCTTTAAAATTTTTTTTTTCAATATTACAGTGTTTAATCGTTAATTTAAAAAATACTTTCAATAAGTTTGATACATATAGAATATTATATCAATCGCGGAAAAGAAAAAGGAAGTAGCAATCAATATTTCAAAATAGCTTATATTCGATAATCAGAATGCACACAGCATACACGTCGAATCGCATATAAACGATTTTAAAAAAAATGAGGGTTACGTCCTTTTTTATTTTCACAGTCAATATATATATACTTTTATCTCTTTATTGAGTTGCATCTTCCCAATATGGATATGCTCAATCAGATTTAGTGATTTAAAGTGACGTAAACATATTATTGATTAGTTTCAATTAAAATATCGAAATAATTTCTTATTTTTTTACCTAATATTATTATTATAATATGGTGAGATTAAAACTTTTGGAGGTCTAATTTTCTAGTTAAAAATATACAGCAGGGCTCAAAAAGTATTTTACAAATTCTTTATAGTATGATTCTTAATGTCATTTACAGTTTCCTTAAAATGATTAATATTCGTAAATCAATCAAATGGAAATCGAAACTTCCCCAATAATTAAATTGATATAAGGGAAAACAGAGCCAAATTTTGATTAATTGGTTCGGGTTAGCGATCATTTTAGTGACAGTGATGTTGCCATTATTTAAATTTTTGTTGCCATAAATTCTTCCACATTACCATTACATAAATCAAACTCGTTACTGAACAATAGAATATACATTAGAGTATATACAAAAATATTTTTTTTGTATCATTTGTACCAACCAAATATTGTACAAATAAATAAGAATGGTTTGTTTTCTTGTAATATAAAAAAAATATATATTACTTCAAATAATATGACATTAAGCAATTTAGTCATTATTTAATACTGCAGCATAATTATAACTATAGTTTATGGCTTTAAACAAATACGAACATGTTATAAACGCCAAATTGTTCGCATGTGTATTAACTAAATTAATATTTTTGTATTGTATTATTCTCACACGATAAATAATTTCATATTATATATTAATAAAATATGTTGCAATGTTTATAACGTCACTGTAATTGTATAGTGATATTTTTTGTCTGTGTGTAATTTTGAAGCTTTATGATTTTTATTAGCAGGTCAAATCATTTTAATCGAATAAAAAAAAACACTGCTCTTTTATTTACGTGTATAAATAATCGAGCAATGTATAAAATTCATTTATATTTAACGTAGTCTCAATTATCTTTAATTTTTAATGAAACTGTTTTGCAAAGGATTTTTTTTTTTTTAAGATTGGTTGTCAATTCGAATAGTTTATTGAAGTATTTTTAGTCAATGCAATATTTAGTATATTAGTCCGTTTGACAATACAAGTTTTTCAGTTATTAAAAGAATGAATAAATTAGTTTTTAGCTATAACAATAATACGACATTAATAAATTATATAAATTATTTTTTTTTGGTTTTTTTCATTCCTCCGTATTGCATCTAATAAATTAAAATGTTTATAAAAACAATTTGCTGAAAGCTTATATGAATAGCGTACCATTTATGAGAATAAAATCAATCTCTGGCAGTAAATAACGTAAACTTTAGAATTCACAAAAATGCAAAAAAAAAATCATCACAAACTTTACTGGTTTATATTTTTATTATTATCTATCAAAATAAAGTTTTTTTAGATATTGTGATAATATAATATAATCCCAATGTCAGTGACAAAAGCTTTTTCACAAACTTATATTTGATAAAAAATATATTTAATTTTTAGGTAAATATTACACTGCAGAAAATATAAAGATTCACTCAACATTAATCAGTCTGAAAAACCAGAAAAAATGTCTGACTTTTCTATAGATCCGACAAATCTCCGTAAATACGTTGGCTTTAATATTTTTCTCTTGTGGTATATGTACATATGTTCCAAATAGCGATGACGGCTTGTAGTTTTTCATGCGTTAAAGTTTTTTTGAACTGCCATAAAAATACGTTGGTGCTGTTAGGTTATATCTATTATGTTTTCTAAAAGCTTTTGAATCCACCCAGTCACTTAATGTCTATCTAGAGTAGCATTTAATAAAAACTGCAATACAATTTGAAATAAACATTGTGGAGATTTTTTAAAACTACTAAAGCTTTGATGTGAATAAAGGTATAAAGATTTAATACATTCAGTCTATCTATTTGTAACACGTTTTTTTTCATCGTTTTGCACTTTAAAATGGATATTTAAGATTTTTTACAATATTATATTTATATACCACATTTTCTCCTAATTTGCAGCATATGGATCTACGTAATATGAAGATATCTACTCCGAAAGTAAACTATATGAATCTCAGTAATATAAAGACGTCTTGACAGGTTATTTTTCAAAAGAATTGTTTGTCAGACAATTGTGTAACCCAATGGGCATCTATTCCTACATTTTTAGATTTTTTTAAATCCGCCTACGCTATCGTAATATAACAACTTAAATTAAGAGATGGATTTTTATTAAAAAAAAAAATTGTAAGCCTTGTACCTATTGCTTATCCGGTTTTGCATAATTGATTTCAAATTTGAACATGAAACATTCAGCTTTGAAAAAAAAATACTCGCGTACCTTTCAGCCACTGAGGACACATTTTGTTTTATATGATATATGTAATATAATACATGTTAATGTTAAGTGTAGTTAGTAATTTATTTATACTGTAAAATATCCAACGCTAGACTTGTGGTTTTTGGTTGCGAACTAATGTCAGTTTGATTAATCAAAAGTTTGAGAACAATGGGGTAACATTTGATAATTAATTGAAGATCACAAAATGAATTTCAGTTTCATCATTTTGCCAATGTAGCAGTAGGATGATGTGAAAATTTTAGTTTAGAGATAAGTACTGTTTTATGTTTCGTATAATTTTGAATACTTCTAATTGAATTACACTAGTTATTTTTGTTTTATTTTAGGAAAAAATATGTTTTATGAGAGATTTGACATGTGTATAAAATAAATAATAATTTTAATTTTTGTTTGAGTTTCACGGATCAAAGTTAGATATTTACATAAGTCAGACGTTAATTTCGCTGAATATCCTACTATAACTTTAAATTTGTCACACGTTTTTCGTAAAATTACTTTTATTGCTCGCAATACATTTTTGCCAATTGTCGAATTGATGTAGCAATATACTTTTATATACAAGTTTTACAAAAAGTTAATTAAAAAATGATACTCCAAATATCATAAGTGTGGCATATAGTTTAATATAGTTTATATAATAGTTAACAATTGTTAAATCTCACTGCCGTAACAATTGGGGTTAGTATATGAATCAACAAATACGAGCTTTACAATAAGAATTCTTTTTCTCTGATAATTAAGTTATGCCACGTAAGCTGAGTTTAAATAATTCATAACACTTGCTAATTGCGATTCTTGCTTTGTTTGCCATCGTAACATCTGGAAACTCCATGGAGCGGAAACCTGGTGTTAAAAGAAAACATAATATGTAAATCTGCTGAATTATCTTTACTTTATCTCCATATTCATTTTATATGCTTAATAGTAATATACATATTTATATTTTGTCAAAAAATTAAAGGCTTTTTATAGAAAATTAATGTAAAAATATGTTTATTGAATTTGTTTTAAACTATATTGAGAATATTGCAAAAAAAAATAATTTAGTGCTAATTTTTATTCTTATTTATATTCAGTCGTAAATTGTTTATCTAAGCTGGAATATATACAGACTAGCTGTATTTTATTAATCAATAAGTAGTGTGAAATAAATTGTAAAAATAATAATGTGGAAGTTCAAAGATAATCATATGTTTGCTCAAAAAGTAAAGTATAATATATATTGATTGTGCAAACAAAATAGGACGAAAGCCATTTAGAATAAATTTTACAGGAGGCATAAAAAAGTTTATTTGATGAATTTGAACTTAAGTCAAAACACTACAGAGAAATAACCTTAATGTACCTGAAGACTAAAACTGGTTTTTATTTACTTGACATGATGTTAATTTAATAATTTATTTAAGGAAAACCGATAAAATTGATTGGATGGAAGCCCTTTTTCCTGGTTGCAAATTTTACAGGCCATCCTTTTTTCAAACTTAAATGTTAAATTTAGACACTAATTTAGCATTTTCAGCATACATCTTTTTGTTACGTGTATTGAGTTGGATTCATTCAGATCATGGAATAAAAGCTATTGAGGGTTATGTCCTTTTTTTCCACGATGGATATGTCTTCGTAATGTAGAGACATATTTTGACAGATTATTTCTTCCCAAAAATCGATTGTGAGGCAATTACTCAACACACTGGGCTTTTTTTTTATTTTTGATTTCAGTTTTTTATTTTTGAATTAATAAAAAAAATTCACAGAACTAAGAATCGAATACGAAGTCAGAAGCAAACGGGCTTACCTATCGATAACCGGGAAGAAATAAAACATTATAATTGAAAATCATATTATATTTGCCAAAAAAAAAATTAAGAATAATAGACTCTGTTGTGAGACAATAGTTAATTAAGAAAAAAATTATTAACAATCAACAATTTTTTTATTAAACTGGTTGCAAGCTACAGGCAATTATTTCTTGTAGTAAAAGTCGCATTCAATGGGGTAAATCAGTTAAATTTCTCGGAGCATTTTGTTTTCACCATATCACTGGATGAGTCAAAGGTCACCGATTACAAGATGCTTGTCACCATGAATTATGGCCAACTAACTAAATGATACAAATATTATGTTTTAATTTCCAGAACTGCTATAACGGTTTGCAGTTTGTACAGTAAAGTTGTTACTGTTGATTGTACTGGAGTCCAGAAAGTTCACCAACTGTAATTTACCGATAATAATTCAGCCACTGGAAACTTCACCGCGCTGCAATTCATCAAACTTCACCGAATCTACAACTATGTTTTACAGTCGGTGAATTTTTCGTTGGTGAATTGCAGTAGGTGAACATTCCGAATACTGATCGTACTTTATTATAGATTTGATCATACGATAGTTAATATTTATATTATATTTGAATTAAAGTCATTATTGGTTCTTTGTTACAATATTTTGATATTCATAATATTTTGTTTGCCTAAAATATTTGCATGTCTACTACATCCTTTAATTATTTAATTAATCATCTTTTTTTTACCTTGCCAGAATATAATATATTACCAAATATATAGTGAATTTGTTTTACTACTAAAACAATATTACAATATATGTGTTATAAATACTTAAGTAAGAAACATCTTGTTGATTTTTTTCCATTTATCGATACACAAGAATATCTTTAAATCACTGAAAAACAAATCCTTGCTTGCGAAAACTTGTAAGTGGATGGAAAACGTAAGTACTTAAATTGATTTTCACCAACAGTATCAATAAAAACTTTTGAAATAACACTATAATATATTATCTCGAGGTATTGTATAAATAATACTTGATACTTTGTCGATATACCACAAAACAGATTTTAGAAGTCTATGTAACTAAACACTAACATTGGCTACGTACAGGAAATTAAAGAACTGAATTCTAGCTATGAATATATTTATCGTTAAGAGTAAAAGCAATAAATTTGCCCAAACAAACACTTTATATACATGCAAGTTATATAGTATACTATTTTCTTGTAAGCGTTTAAAATAAAACTAGTCGTTTATTTATATAGACAACAACAGTTTGTTTAAAAAAATTTAAAAAAAGAAAGATGTAAATTTGATAATAAATACAATTTTTTTTTCACAAATTGTTACATTTGAATATTTAAAATATCTTGTTGAGCCCAAAATCCGAATGAATTTTACATAGTAATTACCCGTTTATAAAAATGTATGCTTCGTTAGTCAAAAAAATTTACACTTCATACAACAATGGCGTAAAATAATTTAATTTCAAAAAGGTATAAAAATGGAGATGTTAATAAGCATTTTTATTTTTACTGTTTAGTGGTGCATATCATTTGAGGTACAGGTTATTGTAGGAAAAAAATAAATCTCGTTTATATAATAATATTCGTAAAAATATTAACATAAAGGTATATATTTTGATAATGTGAGAAATAATATGTTTATTAAAGATAATTTAACTCAAACTTCCTTTAACAGTCAAATAATATCGATTTTAGATGTCAAAATATGTTTAATATTTTATTTAGACTGTAAAATAGTAATATATTTACCTTCTTATAGAAGTCGCCATGTTTCTTCTGTTATTTGATGTTCTTGAAAAGTGTCTACGGGAAGTAGTCAACGAAAGAGATGTTGCCCTGCGTCCTGTACTCTGGTCTCTCCCAGAGGTTTTGCATAAAAGATATCTAAAAAGAAAATGAAAGCTTATTGTTCAAAATATTTATCAAAGTTTTTTTTTTTATGTTACAAAAGTTTAATTTTGCTTGAAATACAAAAAATTCTTCATTATGCAAACAACGAAATACTTATGTTATCAATTTCATATTTTTTCATATTAACACAGATATTTATAAATTATGAGGTATTAATTTATTTCCCCGATAGCGTAGAAGTCATCTTGTATCCAAGAAATTAATTCCCATACCTGCTGTATTTAAAATAATCTGAAAATGCAAGACTGCATAGTTGTTGAGTTGAACAACTGTACAACAGTCGTTTATCCTAAAAAATAATTTAAATTAAGACATGTCTTTATATTGCGGAGATCCATATGATCCACCTTGGAGCAAACATAGCTTAAAAAATAATGTAAATGATAATTTATTTTTCCAGTTTTTGTATATGTTGTTTAGATAAAGATCTTAAACTAAGCATTAGAAAAAACCAGTTTCAAGTTTTCAAATAAAATACCGTAGGATTTTTAAAAGCAGCTTGAAGTAAAATATTTCTCGTACACGTCATACAATTTATTGTACAAAAAGCTCAAAGAAATAGGTCAAAGAAGAAGATGAATTTTGTGGCTTTGCAAGTGAAAAATGAAGTTGTATATCGGCACGAACTCATTTCTTGGTCAGCAGTCTTGAACGTAGATTTCACTCTGATGATTTTAAGTATTTACGGAAATAAAGAAAATTGAAAAAAAAAATTGTATCTTTCTAGAAAATATTCTACTGACGTTTTATTTAACAACACTTAAAGAACAGACAAAGTATTTAAAAGATGATTTATATAAATATGTAATACGAAAAAATAAATAATTTAAGGTAGGAATTTCTCCAAAAATAAACGTATGCGAGTATGTAATTAAACTTTATAAATTTTTAATGAAAGCTGTTTAAATAAAGCTTGCAAGTTTTCTCTCATACATGTGTAATAATGTTAATTCACAGGCATTTACTTTGAATGGATAACGCATTTGTCTGTATATTTACAATTCCTATTAAGCTAATTTAGCGTATTTAGCATATGCTACTGTTTTCCATATATAAATATGTGTGAATTTCATGTTCGGATTTAGTAACTTCTCGAGTAAAGGTGACTTAAATTAGTTTGTTCACATTGATTTAAAATAACGTAACAGTATTATTAATGCCATATTTAATAACCATTTTAGTAACTTAAATCAGTTCATATTGATAGAGTTACGCAAAGTAATACAAATATATTTGTACATATACATGCAATTTATTTCAAGAAAAAAATAACATCCATTTGTTAAAAATATATTTGCATATGAGCTTTTGAGTTACTTACTCAATATTTTTCAAAAAATGCTGGGATCAGTTCAACGGCCTATCAATTTGTAATTAATTTTAATTATTAAGAGAATTGATATGTAAAATATTTTTTTTAAATTATAGCCTAATATTAAAATTGTATTTAAAAGTCAAATGAATATACATACATATAAATATAAATAAATATATATTGTTAAGTGCAGTGATCAATCCAATATTTAGCTTTCGTTGTGCCCATGCAAATACATTTAAATCCAGGTTAAAATAAAAACACTCTACATATGTTTCATTCATATATTTCAAACCGTTGTTGATTTCTCACATACATTACGTTCTTAAATGTTACCCACAATTTACAGATGATCAGTATAACAATGCAGATTTTTCTAATAATTAGATTATAATACAGTATAGTCTCGATTATCTGTGCTAATACTGGGAAGGAAGGAACCGGATAATCGAAACACACGGATAACCCTTACTACACAAAAATAAAGTCATATCGCCAAACGCCCTCCAGAATTTATGATTTCTCTATTTTTTATGACTCCAAAAATATTACTTCATTTCAAAGTTAAATCCATACTGCACTTACTTACATATTTAGGTGTAGATATTATTTTTTTTGAATCATAAAAAAATCCTTTATTTCAATCATTTATATCAATTATAATTTCGTAAAAATAATCCCTACGCCGGATAAGCCGCACTCAGATAATTGATACTATATTATATTGCATATATGCATAGTATTCATTTTGTACCGAATTTAACTTCACATAAATATCACTTGTTAATAGTTCTACCATATATACCATAATTTGAAAATTATAAAAATACGATACTTGAATGATACCATAATATAATATTGTTACAAAATTAATTTAAGCTTTCAATGCAATAACCACGTTTTGACATTTCCAGCTGCTAAGTTAGAGGTTTCATGGTGATGTTAAGTCGCATTTATATTGTATTAAAGCTTTACCTTTAAATGTCAACAACAATCCTTGTGGTAATTTAATTTTAGACCAATAAACTTCAGTCATTAAAAATATTTTTTCTCACAAAAAATCCATTATTCACTATAAAAAAAATGTACATTGAATACTTGGACCCTTAATTAAATTAAAAATTTAAAAACACTTAATACAATCTGATACCAATTTCAAATAATGCATTGACTCTTATTATCTATGAAGGAATAATGTCAGTTTATTTACACGTCATCTGTACGGCTTAGAAGAGTTTTGACAGTTTCTCTAATTACTTCATTAATTAAAAACGGTTTGAAAACTTATTTCATCATGATAATCTTCTTTAATCTGATTCAAAATCAATTGGATCATTCAATAAGACAGTTTCGACTGCCGGATATATCAATTTAAAAGATTGCATACTCATTAAATAGATAGATTCATTTTATCTCACTTTACATTTATTGTATTAATTTAAAACTTCACATTGGTAAATATAGATGTACAAACTAATGAAATTATAAATTATGCGATTTTAGTAATTAGTATGGAAACAATTTTTTACCATATGATATTTGCGAGTGACACATTTATAAGAAAGCTGATATAATGTGAAGATATTTTCAAGATCACAAAGTATTTTTGGCACCAAATCAATCTTTATCACTTGAATGAATAGATTTTTTTCAAAAATTTACAGATCACTTTGAATATCGAAGACGTTTTACTTTAATGAATAATGGATATTGAAAAACTTATTTCTAGGGTTACTTTCGATTGTTTTAAAATATTACTTCAGTGGACATCGAAAAGCTTTCATTTTCATTGTAATTTATAATATAAGAATATTTATAAAAGTATTACAACAAAAGTGGCCTAGAACTGTACTGAAAAAATAACAACGAATCTTTATTATGCAAAACTTAAAAATTCAAATAACACCCTAAAGTGTTTTGGAGAAGCTGAAATAATATCTTGGTTAGAATGAATTTACCGATTCAGCATAATTAATAAATAAGAAATAATTTTATCTTTCTTTTATATTTTTTTTATTGTACCTTTCAAAGTATTTAAATCAACCGTTTACGCAAATTCAATAACAATACAAAATGACGACACATTTTAACCTCTTCTCTATGGACTAGACCAGGCCTTCTTAAACTATGGGTCGCGAGAGATTTTAATGTCAAATATTTAAATACACGATTTTATAACATCTAGATTATTTTATATTTATATGGGGTCGCCAGGAAACTCGCAATCATAAATAGGGTCGTGAATGAAAAAAGTTTAAGAAGCCCTGGACTAGTCTGATGTACATTTAATTCTTTCCTTAAATGATGTACGCGCTATCTAACTATTTTGGCGATAAATTTGAACATTTGAATTTAAAAAATATGTATAAGCTTACGTGTGCTGTATACTAAACTTAGCTGCACTTTTTACACGTTATGTTGGATTGGAATTATCAAAATTTAATAAACACTTAACTAAATATAAGATTTATTGGCAATTTTAGTATTTTCATTGGAAATTTTTCCACATAATTTCTATTATTTTTTATTTCAGTATACTTGTTTAACCAATTTTTTGTTAATTTATGTTAACATTTTTATTCATTTTTATTTTCCTTTATTATTCTGAAGCGTATATCTAAAACACCATTGTTGTGAATTTTATAATTAAATCTAATTTTTCTACAAAAATTTGTACACAATTCTTATTACAAAATCTTGAAATATCATAAATCTATGTATGATTATTCCAAATTTTCCATTCATTGTTGCACTTACTTCACTCAATATTATTATATATTATACTCATAGTCAGTAATGAAGTTACTGAGAGGTACACGAAAATACTTTTACTACAAACGTAATAGAACTAGCTATAAGCATTCTATCGACAATATCGACGAAAACATTTTCTTTGAATGACTTCCGCGTTAATATAAACCTTTTTATATTAAATGCACAGTACAGTGCTATGAAATTATGTTAGTTGATATTACAAACACACCAAATACGTTGTGTCAATATATAACTTTTAGACTTCTATTGTTGAAAAGTTACAAAGTGTGGTTAGGTTACCTTCAAACTTTGTATACTTTCTGAAATATACACAAAGCTACCTGATTACAGAAAATGAAACAAAACACCATAAATAAATATTTATTTTCATATATAACTCACAATTAATCACTTCAAACTAGAATATTATCAGTTATATAATTTCGGTACAAAACACTCCCTACCTATAAAACAGATGTTTTGTGAATTAAATTCTAACGAAGTTTACCGAGCTAGAAAATAATTACTTAAGTTATATTTAGAATAATTTTTTGTGCTTCTAGTTGTGTAAATTTGTTGTGGAAATATTAACAGTTATGAAATTTTCCGTAATAAAACTTTCTAGAAAAATCTACGCCACTAAAATTGTCTGATTAACTTCATGAACTTGATAAAAAATATAATCGTGTTAAATAAATTAAGAATTTTAAGATTTATTTGAAACTAATGTAACCATAAATACTAATTTATTTACTTTGAATCAATCAATTATTGTATTTAAATCTTTTTGAATTTAGCATTATCAATTAACATTTTTTTTTAGTTTTTCATCACTCCTTACTGAAAACATATACGTCTACTATTGACAGCTTTCTCGTCAAAAACTCATATGCAATGATTTGTCGTCTATTTTTAGATTTTTTAGTTTTTATCGTATTTCAACTTTTAACGTTTTGTGATTTAATAAAAAAATATTAATTAATTCATTCATAAGAAAAAAATCTCAAAGATTTCCGAGCTTCGATCTCATATTGAGTGGTAATTTACTCAGTCATTGCTGGAAAATTCATTTTTGCAATAGGAACTACGTTCTTTGTTTCAAATCTTATTCATTCTATTGAAACCAATTCCAATTATAAATTTTGAGTTCCAGCTCTAATTCGCCTGAAAACAGAAGTTAACGTATTATTTTAAGCCCTTGCCATCTTTTAATCCACAAGCTTAATTTTGATAAAATTCACAATTTCCTTCGTTTTCGGACTTATCAAACATATATTTAATGAAATATTGTTTTATGACATTTTTAATCAAATATTATCACCTTGCCATGGAGTTAAAAATAGTTTAATGGGATTTTTTATAAATTTTTTCACTTTTTCACATGAAAATGTTTTTAAATGTGTTAATTTATGCAGCTAGAGATTATGAAATATAATAAAACATTTAAATAGACGGAATGAGATTTTTTCAAATTCTCAATCTTAAGGAAAAAAATTTTTTAAGCATTCGTATGCAAGAAAAAAAAAGATAAAAAATAAAAATAAAAAAATCAAAAATGAATTATATATTTTCAGTTCTTTTACAATATTTTAATGACGTTTAAAAAATATTTATTCGTAAATACTCGAATCTTTTAAAATAAAAATTACTATCTATATGAATCAAATAAATTTCATTTCATAGAGGCATTTTCAAGCTATTTCTTTTAACTACAGAGCATATATTTATATCGATTGTGGAAATGAAAAAAGATGTAACCCACATAAAACAAATTTTGTAGGAGGTAAAAAAAAAGTTTATTCAAAGATTTTGAGTCAAAGTCAAAATATTACATGCAAACAATTTCGAAGTGCATGAATATTAAAACTGGTATTTTATTTACCCAATATTATAGTAATTTAATATGAAATTTAAGAAAAAAAATTAGTACAATTGATAAGATGGAAAACCTTTTTCTAGGTCGCAAGTTTTACAGACCATCCTTCTTTCTTAATTAAAAGTTAAATTTAAGCGGGAATTCGGTATTTTTAGCTTACGTCCTTTTGATAGAACGTGTATTGGGTTTATAGGATGTGTAATATGGAGGTTGATTTGGTCCAAGGAAACACTCTCACTTCATCTTCAAAGTTACGATTTATTATTGTTGAATATTAGAAAGTTATTACAAAAATATTACGATTACAGAGTTTAAGGTTTGCGGAGAAAGACGCGTACAATATGGTTAGAAACGAACGACGAACGGTGCAGCTCTTTACAAGTTGAGATGTTGTTTTGAACTGCGGAGAAAGAGAGAGAGCTCGACCGTGCGTTGCTTCTTAAGAGTTATCGCAAAGTTTGTGATACTGCGCCTGGTGCGTCTGCTGTATTCTCATTGGGTTTATTTGACGTTTGTTATTGTTTGAATGTTTGTGACACTTGATAGCAATGTGTAATTAACTTTGCACTGAATTTATATAATTTATATCACTGGCTGTAAATAATTTATGTCACTAGCCGAATGTATTAGTTTATACACGCCACAGGTTCATTATGACTATCGAATAAAATCTATTTTGGAAAATTTATGTTTACGTCCTTTTTCCTTTTAACAGTAAATGTTAAAAAAATTTGATAATACATACAATATAAAGAATAATTTTAACAAAAATAGTTGTCAAGTACATAGGTAGACTTTTAACTAACTGCTGTTCTGTGTGTTTTTTATGCAACCACAATAATTGAACTCGAAATTCTTATCATGACATTTACTATGACACTATTGTAACAAAAAAATATCTCTCCCAAAAGGCTTCTATGGAAGTATAATTGCTACCAGTTTTAACAATATAAATTTTTATTTTGTGGGACATGTTATAATATTTAGATTAAAATTGCGCAGCGTAAAGTGAACAATGTTCAATAATGAAGAAAACAAGATAACGTTAAATTAAATGCAATTTACAGCGTCCACGGTGCATGTCACACGTGCAGTAAAATCACTGTTGCACATAATGTGATAACAGTGTCTGCAACAAAGTGATCAAATATCGTCCTCTACGCGATTATCTGTTTTCTACAACAGCGATACTCAAAGTTTCATGCTGTTAAAGTAGAATTATAAAATTATCAAAAGTACGCGGAGCTTATCAAGAAATAAATTTTAATGAGCTCCTCACTGTTGTATTTTCATTTCAATATATTTAAGCATTATTTATGATATTATTCCATGAGAATTTTTAAAATAATTAAAAAATATAAATAATTTGATGGCATTAAATTTACGTCCTGACTTTCTAGAGGTTGCCCTACTTGCACTGAAGCTGGAGATTGCTGGCGCAAGTTCCACAGTTGTCGAATTTCTAAAATTCTTAAAATACAGAAATGGATGCCTAATAAACTGACAATCAATTTTCATAAAAAAAGCTGTCAAAATGAGTCAACAAATGAGCACTTCTTGAGCAAAATGATATTTACCCCAATTTTCATAATCATTTTTAAAAAATGGGAATTATGACAAATTTCATTCATTAAATGCACTCGAATATATAAATATATTCTAATTACTAGTATGTTATATGGTCGCTCACTACCCACATAGATTGCAGCCTGAAGATACCGAAAGGTGAAACCTGGGTCGCTAACAGTAATCTCACGTATGGAAGAATAATTTAGAATTTAAAATCAATTTTCATCAAGCACCATCAGTCAAAAATACTAATTATTTAAATATATGGCTTACAAATGATTATAAGATATGAACTGCATGCTATAAATAGAGTAGTGATTATTTTGGTGATACATTGGCTAAGCTGCTTAACCGCAAATAAAATAATACAAATATGTGAAAATATATATCTGAAACACAAGATCTTTGTGGAAATATATTGGCCGAGCTTTTATGTTTTATATTTATAATTTATAGTGTGCACTTCTTGTGTTATAAGAAAAAAATCTTATTTACACACTAATTCAAGACGGCGACGTATGGGGAAAATGATGTTACGCTGAGCTCTATGTAATTTACGATAACTCCAGTGCAGTTCAATCAGTAATAGATGGGTTTGGATAGAATAAAAACCATCACAATGAGAATATATGTGTAATATCCAAAGGGAAATTCGAAGGGAAGCAGGTGGCAAATCTGCTGAATTCGTGAAACTGTCGACGAATGTTATATTTTCGGACCGCCAAATTGGATGAAGATAAATGACAATACTTGTAAGTGGAAATCGAGAATTTGAATTGTCATGACTATGTTATTAATCATCGATGAATTATTGACACGCTGTTTTCAACTGTTATACGTATCTGCTAACTAAAGAGTTAAACTAACAAATTCAAATTAAAGTAAAACAAATAATTATTCCAGACATTGTTAACAAATAATTAAATGATTGAGCTGGTATATGATTCATTTATGATTCACGTGACTTCAAATCGATTGTAAGGTTTTCATATCGACAGTGGAAAGAAAAAAGATGTTACCCAAATAGAAAAAAAATTACAAGAGACAGAAAAAACGTTTATTTGATGATTTTGAGCCAAAGTCAAAACATAAATATAAACAACCTTAAGATTGAAATTCATATTTTATTGGCTTAATGTGATATTAATTTAGTAAGTTATTTAAAAAAAAACAGTAAAATTGATTAGGTTGAAGGTTTTTTTTTCTGGTGGATGATTTCGCAGGCCAGGCTTTTTTTAAACTTTAAAGCTGAATTTAGACACTAACTTGGCATTTGAAGCTTACATTCTTTTGATGGATCGTGTATTGAGTATATATAGTGTATACAGTCAGATTATCGAATAAAAGCAATTTTGAAAAATTGAGGGTTACGTTCTTCTTCCTGTCTACAGTTGATATTCAAATCCGTCACCACAGGCCTTGTATTTTAGTGAATTGTGCAATTGCTTTATCACTAGTTCTCATAAATTCAATGTTATGATTATAACTTAAAATGTATGTATTAATTTTGGAAGCCAAAATTACAGACGCCACTTTCTTATTACAAGCTTTTAATTTAAAATATATAGGTTGCGGTGGACATACATATGTTTCAGTTTAATAAAATATATGCATTTAAATTGTTTTATTATGGACAATCTTTGCTTTTAACACCTCGAAATTGAGAGGTAAAATATTAAATTCGCTTAGTCTATAACATATTGAAAAATAGAGGTGTTATTATTTCAACTTGGTGGATTAATAGATAATCGCAATTTAATTTAAATATTAATTAAATATGGTGTGATTTTATGTTTATATTTTACGACATGATATGATAGTCAAGTTATTTGATATTTAAAATCTTTTAGCCATTAAAATGTTTGTCGACGTCTGTTTTTTCATACAAATATAAATACTACAGCGTACAACATATTACTAAAGCTGAAATATATTCAGTGGTCGTTTATTTTGTATAAAGCCGTGGAAAATGATAGGACAACGTTTATTTAGAACCATGGTTAGTCGATAGAAGCAAAGGAAGTGGAAAATTGCCGGGAAATGTTAATAGTAACATGATCACCGGAGAAAATGGTAGTCAATTGCGTTTGAATTTGAATTTTCTTTTAAATGTAGGAAAGTATAAATTGGATATCCAATTCCAACGTGTTTTATCATAAGTTGATACTACGTAACTATAAAAGTCATAAACATTTAACATAAACGAACTTGAAAGAAATATTTTATTACGTACATTTATTTTTAATGTAGGGTGTATTACATTTCAATTTAAAAAAAATCTAGAATTTATTATTGCTTAGATAAATTAAAAGTTATCATTATTTTGAAATTTTAAATACATATTACGATATCGAAGCAATAAGTATATTAAGAGTATATCTCTTCCAATAATGACGAGTGTGATTTGTGTATTTATAATATATGATATTTTTTTACTGTGTCCTCTTCGAAATTAGAACATACAGATTTTTATAGTGAGAAAATACCAAATATAAAAATGAAAGATATGGCTCTGTGTAGTGTAAAAAAATTCAAGGTTGTTTTTAATTTACCTTTTAATGCAATGTTAGACTGGTTGACAATGAAAAATACATTTTCCTACAACAATATACGTAATTTTCAAGTCAAAGTATTTTGCATTATGAATATATGTTTGTAATTCTATATTTGTATGTCCACGATAATAATCAGTGACGATTATAACTGGTTTTACGCTTAGCAAGATTTGAAGAGAGAAATAGATATTAGAAACAAAAAATCCGACGAGCTTTCACATGTATACGTAGATCAATGCATCAAATAATCATTCATCTTTATTATGTTTCAAAATGATCTTCCAACCAAAATAGGAGTAAATAATAAAGAACTTAGCTTTTTATGAAAAAGCAATAAAAGCTTATTCCAGAAATAAATAAAAGAATACTGTAAACACAACAAAAATACATAATAAGGAAAACAACAAAGAATTTATTGGTAAAATGAGTGGTTTTTATGGTAAAGCTCTTGCAAGAATGTTATATATTTCACTTCAAGCAATCGCTTGAACGATATTAAATAAGTAACGATTTAGTGCGGAATAAATAATTCAGTTTTATGATGTTTTCATTCAATTTTAAATAAACATATATTTATGTATATGAGAGAGAATATGTGAGTATGTGATTGTGTATAAATATGTGTGTGAATTTATTTACTCATATATTGTGTAAGAAATAATACTAGATAAATTATTTCGTGCTAAATTAATTTCGATTCAAGTATTTTTGTTTTTTTAATCATTTAAAATAATCTAAAAGTCATAAACATATTTTATTCTCTGTTTCATAAAAGTTATTACAGTCTTCAGTCTCATAGACATGATTAACGTGTTATAATAGTCACCAAAAATATTTTTAGAAATAAATCTGTAGAATTATCAGGGCTTAAAAATATTATTTTCACTAGTAAATTTTACATGACATCACATAAATATTTATAAAAAATTAAAATTGAATATGTAATGTAACTTTATAAACATACTATATTATGTAATTAAAAGTTTTAATTTGATGTCATCACGTGCGGTCCGGTATTTTATAGAAATTTTAATACATGTGTTTACAAGCCATATTATAAGCTGTAACATCCTCGTTGAAAAGTTTTTATTACGAGTAACTAAGCATTTATAACTGTAGCAATTTTAAAAGATAAATTTTATATTATTTGACATACAAATTAAATTAATACGGTCAGACGAATATAATTATTTAGATTAATATGTAAATTAAAGTGAATGCCACGTACATTATTTTTTTTAATAAATATCCTTTTCATAGATTTTTGTATCAACCATCTTCATGATAATCTCAATGTATTAACCAAAACAAACACGGATACTGTATTTGCTCTAAAAATGGAGCGTACAAATCTACACAGTATGAATATACCCACTCCAAAAATAAAGAATATTGATCTCCATATTGTTTAGATTTATTATTAAGAGATTTTTATTTCATGTGAATTGATTATTAGTAATTACTCCAGGGGCCATTCGGTCCTCCAATCTTTGAATTTTTAATAACCATACAGTTTCTAAATTTAAGCCTGCAGCTACCCGTTCCGTAGCACGCACTCAGGTAGACATATATAAATAACATTATTCTGAATTTTAAAACTAATGGTATATTTAAAAAAAAAAAAATTATAGCCAAAAGTTGCATATCACACTGAAATAATTTACAATCATATTTATAAGGACACTGGATTATTTTTAACTTTCAGTTAGAGAACAAGGTTAAAAAATATTTATTTTTGCAGTATATTATATTTTTACTTAGAATGATTCATGGTTATAACCATTAATATCTTGTAAGCATTCTTACTTGCGTCTTCCATTTTTTCACTTTTAATGTTAATAATATCGAAATTTTGTTTGTTTGAGTAATTCGATATTAATAAACAATTATTTGAAATGATCTAAAATATATTTTTTTTTATATACCATGTTCGCTCCCAACGTGGAGCATATGGATCTAC
>JAGVSQ010001369.1:0-29865 GCA_022683975.1 Rhyacophila evoluta | reverse complement strand
GTAAAAGCATTTTATAAAAAAATAAAAGAATGGCTTTGAAAATAAGGCGACAGAGGCACAGACATGGCTTAATCTCCAAACCAGCCAATTTCAAATATTCAGCAACAACAAAATTTTTTAGTGAATTGGTATGTTACTGCTTGGAGTTGGCTAGTGTGAGCGTGTAATTGTTCATATCTAGTTTTTCCTGAATATTGTGTATTTAGGTGTGATAGAAAAATTTAAATGAAAAAAATTATACGCATCAAATACGGTTTTTTGACCATGGTAGCTGATTTACAGATTGGGCCATAGATATTTCAAATTTAGTATTCATTATAATTTTTGGTATTGTTTGTAGGATGGTTTATAAGATAAATGCTTAGTTCACCCCAAAGATTGAGTCTATTGAAATGTTTATTCACACTTAAGTTTCCAGTTTCCTCGTTTAATGGAAGTAGGGTTACAATCTCCACATATTGCTTCATGTCTGTAGGTTTTTAAATTTGAAAAAATGTGAATTTAAGATTTAAATGTAAATATAATTTATGTACATTGTTTTGGATAAAATGTAACACTTTTTTAGCCGAAATAAACGTTCTTTAAGTTTTCAGATGGCTTAAATAAAAAGAAATACTTATTTTCATGATATCAGGTATATTAATTTATTATGTAAGTTAATTCAAATGTAACATTGCTCACATCGCAAAGCAAATCTCTTGGAACAGTATCAGATTACAAATATTAATAATATCCATTTCTATTACAATTTAATTTGATTTATTTGATAAATGTGTTGTTTAAAACTATAAACCATCTTGATCAACTCATGCTTAAGGTGCGACGCATACTCCTGGTTGGATATTTTGGGGCCAGTCGCAAACCTAAAAACAAAACAGAATAATTAGCATTATATAAAACAATCAACAGAAATCACTTAAAATTTTACAGATATATTTTAACTTCAATTTTATCTGGGAGGATAAGAAATTTTTATAAAGGGGACTACACACGCTCATGTAAACATGCGTAAGTATACAAGAATGACCTAAAAATACAGTGAAATTAAAGAATTTATGATATTATAACACTACTATGTCATTGTTTTCGTTTTACGAACCTCACAAGGAGAGTGATGAAGTAAAAAAAAGACTTTGAATTCAGTTCAGACTTTGAGTCTCTCTAACATTAGGTAGAGTAGCAACTCTACCTAGTAATTAATTAATTAGTAAATTATCGATTGAATAACTTTAGTATCATTTTTATATCGAGTAACGTTTTCACTGTCACCATTTTTTAAATAATGAAATTGTAAGTAGCAATATTTTAATTTCAATATAACTACAATAATATAATATAATAATTTCTATAAAACGAAACAAAATAAGTGGTCCCACAAGTTTCATAACAATGGGATTTTACTGTATATCCACTTATGGATCTACCTTTACCAACCAAGATAAAAATGTTTCATAATGTATATTATTTAAAATATCCTTACTCCAGCAATTGGGTTGAACCATGTTCCAGGTCTGCATTTCAACAAAACGGGAACGGTAGAAGAGATACAGACGTAGAAAGTAGTGCAGTCATCAGGGTTTGGGAAATGGATTGCACCCTCATCACCTACGGCATCCCGGCACTGTGGTGGTGGTGTTGCGCCTACGAAGGCTACTACAGCCAAAAGTACAAAGAATCCTGCAAATAGTCACATATATTACGCTCAAGATCTTAAAATATCGTAGAAAACAACTTTTTTATTATAATTTTCGTTTTGAAGTGATATTACGTACTATTTAAAGTCAATTCATGATGTGTAATATATTTTGAACAATATTTTTGAATATTTAATTTTATAATAATGATGAATACTATTCAAATGCAAAAATCAATTAATTTTATAAAGTATTTTGTAAACTTTTACAATATTAAATGTCTTTACATTGCAATAAATAATGCATCGATTTATATACAAATTGAAAATAAATATATTAGTCAAATGAAACTATTCTTTATTGTTATTAAATATAAATTAATTACAAAGCATTGTGTTTTTGCTTTATTTTAATAAATAATATAACATTTATTCACTGTGAATTTGTAATATGTGTGTCAAATTAATTGATATTTTCAAAGCTTACCTTTCATTTTTGGGGAGGTTGTTGTACAGAAAAAACCAAATAAACTGATGCTATCTAATTCCGATTTTTTGGTATTTATAGTTGAAAAAAATGTTATCTTCGATTTTAAAAGATACGAATTAAACAGAACTTTGTTATCTATGAAAATATGCTTAAAGAATTGAGACACTTGGGTAATACTTTAATCAATTTATCAAATTTCTTAGAAATTCTAATTGTTTTTGTTTGTTGTTAATTTTTTATCTTAAAGTATCTATGGTGTGATTAACATAACGATATCTTATGCACCACTACCACTTTTATTGCGGCTACAAATTGTGTTTGCGATTATTGACCTTGCTGCATTCTAATACTCATTGGGAACTTTGCTTTTGTAATAATGAAAGTTGTCTAGATGTGGGCGGATTAAAACTGTTCTGCAAAAACCAATCAAACCACAAAATAAAGAAAAACCAAATATATGTTTTAAATATCATACTTTGATGCATTTTGGCCGACTTCATAGTTGTGGTTTAGGCATTCAATGTATGATTTATTATTTTTAGCCTTAAATTATAAAGTGACAACTCTTTTTATAATAATCCTCAGTGGAAGTTGCTAGATATTAAAAGAATATCCAAGACGGTTTTATCAGTATTGATGTCTTCAACTGATAGCTAAGTAATTAACCCAGAGAGTGCTACATACAAGTTAAGTCATCAATGTTTGTATAATATTTCCCGTTACAAAATGAAGAATTTATCTGGCGTGGAAATGGTTAAAATCATTTGACGTATTCTTCAATAAGACTACCATGTTGCATTTTATTTAATAATCCAATATTATTTTGAGAAGGGAAAGTAAATATACAAATGTCAAACTTTGCAAATATATTCAGTTACAAATTCATTATTATATGTAGTAAAAAGTTAATTAATAAAGAAAATGATGAATTGGGTAAAGTGTTTAATCAAATACAGATCTTCAAGCACCTTTGTCGTACTATCGTTTAGTCCATTGATTATACAGCCTCCTCATCCTTCTTGGCGCCATCTGTCTTTATTATTCAGGAACAGTTCAAAGATCTAGTGTCTATTGAGGTTCCTCCTTACATGTTTTAAAATTAAATATTTCGGGTAGTTGTTGAAGTTGGCTTCACATTAACATAGGTATTTGATAACTTATCCTCGTAAGAAGTTTCCGTCAAGCCGTCACAATTGAAGGTCTTCTGGATTGAAAGTATTGAAAAAAAATGTCATCTTATTAATTTATATGGAGAAGATACAGTAAGGTTAGGTTAGGTAAGATTAGATTGAATCTGATACATATAATATATGATTCATATTATAGTTCCTATATAAATAACATAAATCAACTGATGATTTCAAATTAACTTTCAAGTTTTACTCTAGCGGTTTCTTCAATAATAAGAAGTCAATAAGTTCTCAATGGCCATAAAATTATATGAAAAATAGATTTAAAGATTATGATGAATTCCAAAAAAACATTAATCCAAGCAAATAATTGTTAACCCGTAGATCGCCGTAAGCACACATGTGCGCTCTACGTAGACGATCGCCATAAGCACAGCTGTGCGCACTTCGTAATATTCGAAAGATGTATTTCAAAATCAACTCCGATTTTCTCACAAAGACATCTATGACTATTTTAAAATATTACCAAACTAAAAAGGATCGTGTATAAGGTGTATAGTATCGTAAAATACGTGGCGTACCGATGCGCTGTTTCTAAAAACATGTGGCGATGAAGTGGTTAAAAGAAGAAGTAACAAACAAAATCAATTTTCCAAAATTTAACTAAAAATACTAGAAACCAAAATTTTCTTGTTGTGGGGTATATGGGTAATGAAATTATTTCCTCAGGGTCTAAGGATCTCAAAATTGAATTGCGCCTGGGGCCTCACAAGTGCTAAGTCCGCCACTGTATATAGGAAATATACGATTCATATTCAGATGATTGTTTATAATACATGGATCCCTGTTAATTTATCGAAATTCTGTAAATTTTAAAGAAATTTAATGAAACAACAATAGGTAACTCAAATTATATTACTCACTATGAAGTAAGCAAAAATAAGTGCGAAACTTAATAATTGCTATGTATACATAGTTTTAAAATTGTTTGCAAATTTTTTAGTAACTCGACATTATGGGCTAGTTATTTTTTGCAAGAATCTGTCAATTTATTGCGTTAGAGATGTGATTTCATAATCACATAGCATCCATTCATGTGTCAATCAAGACCTCACTTCCTTGAATAATATTGGCCGCCATATTGTTTACGAAAGTGACGTCACAAAACATGTTTATATCGAACTGACAAACCGAAGATTTTATTTGACATATTAGAACAGACTGTATAATTATTTTATTTTCAAGGTGACATATAAATATACATATAATTTATTTATATGTCACGGACTTTCTGAATTAGGCTGCGGATTAATTTTACGATAGCGAAATTTTAAAAGATTTCTTGGTTGCTTAAAACAGTCCTTCTCAATATTATTGATGTATAGACCGGTAATTTTATTTCCATGGTGGCGTGGGTCCACTTAAAGCCGCCGGCACGATAGGTGGCGCGGCGACAGAGCGACGGCGGAAAAGGGACGGAAACTGAGATGCAAATTAGCTATAAATAGATGAGTGAACAAGTGAGCATGTTGTTGTCATGACAACGTGTTGCCGCGCTGCCGAACTTGCTCACTTGTTCACTCACCTATTTATAGCTATTTTGTATCTCTGTTACCGTCGCTTTTCCGCCGTTGCTCTGTCATCGTGCTCACGGCTCACCTTACTATCTCTTTAGCTACGGTGATGGCCCCGAGCCTCCAGTAAAAAATCAAAGAATGCAAAATCTCATAGATCAATTATTTTAATTGGCTATAAAAATTATTTTATCATGTATTAAAAATTAAATAATATAAAATTATTGCAAGAAATGCAAAAATATAGGAGAAATGAAAGAGATGAAATGTCCATGCGGATATCCTTTATCGACTGATCTAACCTCTTTGCATCCAGAGTATGCAAAATCTGCTAATTCAACTATCGTAACTGCTTATAAAAATCATTTTAGCATGTATTAAAAATTAAATAATATAAAATTAGTGCAAGAAATGCAAACATATAAGAGAAATGAAAGAGCTGACATGTCCAAGCAAATATCCTCCGACTGATCTAACCGCTTTGAATACTCCCTCTATTCCCCTCTCATGAGTGATGGACGCTACCGTTACGCATTTACCAACGCAATTTGATGCACACACGTGCATGCCAGTTCTAGATATAATACAAAATAATTAATTCTGTTGATATTGATCAATATTTTCATTTCACATTGAAACCATAGGGATTTTACTGGTCCGTGAAGTACGAAGACCATTCGGTATATTTGGAGAAATAGAATAAAATATAAGTACTGATCAATCTCCATTGCAGGGTAGTAAGAGTTAATATCCAAGACAGGATCGTTGGCAACCCTATTTACAAATGCGTATACAATATTCAAAATATTTAAAAAAAAGTAACATTTAAATTTAATTTAGCAAGTGCATTAAATTATAAATTTATTCATGATAAATTGTATTACATTTCTTTCTTTTAAGCAATATATAAACAATATATTGGACTATTTCGCTTCCTCTTTCATTTTTATATTCTCTTATAATACAATAAGTTTCATATTAAATGGGAACACAAATTATTGGTGATTCTATTTTATAATTTTGTTTCAACTTTTTCATGTCGAGTGTATGATTTTCATTATATATATTTTTAATGAATTCACTTGTTGAGAACTGATGAGCCGGTGTGAGGTTTTTTGTTGTATCATAAATATATTGAATTTATTAAAAATCATTGGTATTGCGAGATCTGTCGACTTCCTACGAATTTATTGGATTATGTAATTATTGACTATTATGAATCTATCTCAGAGATGTCGCTAAAAAAAAAAAAAATTATATAATTGGATGTCGTTCAGCAGAAGAAGTCCAAGCCACATTCTGACCGAACTGAGTAACACGTGAGAATTGTTCGTCAGGCAATTTTTCAACCCAATGTGCATCCAGTCCTATATTTTTTTTAAATCCGACAGATTGGGATTCGAGCCCGCATTAACCGGACTGTTGGGCGCGCATGCTACTAACTACGGCTACCGGGGAGACAATGATTACATAATTGTATGTAGTTAAGCAGAATACGCCCAAGCCACATTTTGATTGAAATTTTAAAGAAGCACATTCATATTTAGTATAACTTTTGTGTTATTAAGAATGTAAATCATTCCTGTATTGTTTTCTATGAGGGTTGTATCATTTTTCTTTCCACAGTTGATATAGGATAGGAGATATTTCAAGGCAATGCTTATAGCAATTCAGGAAATGCGGATTCGATTCCTACATCTACCGGATTTTTAATGAAAATGCAGGACTGGATGCCCATTGGGTTGAACAATCATGTTTTTGCAATGAAGAGATTCACATACATACATCATTTATTTTCGCAACGAACATGTTTTTTTTTACTTTGAAGTATTCATTTATGACAATTAAATTGCTTATATCAATCAGTAGATCCTAAAAATTTTCGAGTCAGCGTACCTTTTATAATTAAGATCTTTCCACAGCGACTATTCTAAGTAAAAGTATGAATAATCATAAGCGAGAGATTAAAATAAATAAAACTTTCGTTATTTAACTCTCGCGCTTTTATAAATTTTTAATTATAATACTTTGGGATATTTCGTGGCAACCTGTAACGACGTTACGGCATACACTTTGGGAATCCCTGACTTATATCGTGAATTTAAAAGCTTTACACCATATCAATTTTAAACGTAAATATATGATAATTCAAAATTGTTATCTGTTGCATTGATTGGACTTGATTTAGCATAATTCCTATAATGTCACTTTGTGCCTTGAATATTGATAAAATAAAAACGCAGATATAGTTTACATCAAGTTGTATTTTTAACTGTAAATTGCAGTAGCCAATAAATACACATATATTATTAGATAAGAAATAAATTTTTGAATACAATATGAGATATAGATTAACAAATTTTATATTTTTTATTCAGTTTACAAATGATTTAGTATAGTCCAGGGGCTTCAGCCGGTGGAATACATATTCCCTCGGGAATATTAACAGGCCAATCACATACCTGAAAAAGAAAAAAAACATACGTTAATCAGTGGCGTAGCTACTGAGGAGCGGTTGGAACAGTCTGCTTCGGGCGCACGAATTATAGGGAGCGGAAAACATTATTGGGGAGTAAAATTCAGCAGCTGTGGGATACAAATTGCGATTTTCGACACCGAAGTGCGTACAACGAGACATACTCTTATTTTTTTATATGATGTCTTGTATATATAACATATGTATCGAATGCGGAAAGACAAAAGGACGTAACCCACATTAATTTTTTTTTCACAGAAGGCACAAAAAACGTATATTTAAAGATTTACATAGACACAGTCTTGAATTGCATGAAAAATAAAACTGGTAATATATTATTCAATATGATATTAATTTAATAAGTTCTTAGGTTGATTAGGTATGATTACGTGGAAGCTTTTTTTCCAAGTCGTTAATTTCTCATTTCATGTTTTTTTCAAACTTAAAAATTAAATTTAGACATTAATTTGGCATTTTCAGGTTATATCCTTTTGATAGAACGTGCATTAAGTTGTATTTTTTTTTTAACATGGAGCATATGGATCTACATGGTGTGAAGATATCCACTCCGAAAGAAGAGTATATAGATCTCCGCAGTGTGAAGATGTCTTGACAGATTATTTTCACGCGAATTGTTTGTCTGACAATTATTCAACCCAATAGGCATTCAGTCCTGTATTTTCAGATTTTCAAAATCTGACATAGATGGGGATTCGAACCCACTTTCCCCGGATCGTTAAGCGCGAACGCTACCAACTACGCTACCGCTCAGTTGGATACATTCTGATTATCGAATAAAATCTATTTTGAAAAATTGAGGGTTATATCCTATTGCATTTCCACAGTTGAATTAATATGTTGTGAATGTGTTGTAATGTTCTCAACATGTCAAATAAATAAATAAAATATTTTTTAAAAATCTACTTACTCCTGCTTCTGGATTGAACCATGTGCCATTTAAGCAGTCCATGATGAGCGGTATAAGGCTACTGCACATGTAGAAGGTGGAGCAGTCATCAGGGTTAGGGAAGATGACGATAGGGCCTTGAGGGTCTGGTGTTGGGCAGATTGGTGGAGGCGTCAGTACACTGGATGCGTACACAAATCCGACGACGGCGAAGATAAAAATTGCGAAGCCTTTAACAAAAATTAATACATTGTTAGTATACCCATCATGATTATGCAATACCTCGTATACCACACAACAAAAATACAAGAAATCTTTAAATAAAATTCCGTATTTTTTTTAATTGTTAAAATTAAAAATATTAAATAGTATAAAATATTAAAAAATATATGGAATTTGATGTGATAATAATAAATAAAGAAAGTAGTTTTATC
Organism: Rhyacophila evoluta; assembly: GCA_022683975.1. Lineage (NCBI taxonomy): Eukaryota > Metazoa > Arthropoda > Insecta > Trichoptera > Rhyacophilidae > Rhyacophila > Rhyacophila evoluta. Next base: position 21,221 of record JAGVSQ010001369.1, on the reverse strand, counting down.
TATTATAATAAATGTTTTGTGTGGTATACAAGATATTTCTCTGCGATGTGCAATATATCAAATGATAAGACGTCATTTAAAAGATAAAATGGCTGATAATTTAAAAGATAAAATCGAAAGTTGAACGGGATAATATAATCGGTGTTTTTAACACATTTAAAAATTACAATTACTTTCATTTACGTATACGTTTTAGGTAGGAACTATTCTCGTTAATATTACAAACATGAATTCCATTAATTAAATGTCACTGCAAACAAAAACAATAGTTGCAAATAATCGAACGCATACAATTACAATGATGTATCGTTCAAATTGGAGCTTAATCTAATATAGTTGTGTTTACTTGGGAAAAAATAAATAACAGACAACATGAAAAAAAGAAAGGGATAGAGTGAACAACGAACCGGTATATAGAGGGAGATAAAAATCCCGATACGTTTTCTCAGAATCATGAGATTTTCAGAAATATTTAATGAAATAATGGATGATATTTTATATAAAGATGCAATAATGTACGCTTTATAAGTTTCACAAATCGTAAGTGAAAAATCTTTCGAAATAAGTCTACAATGTGTAGGCAAATGTGATGCATTTCTGAAGTGGCAATCTTCACACTGTTGAGAGCCATATTCTCCACAATTGGAGCGGATATGTTTAAAAATTACCTTTCATTTTTTCGAAACTGTTTCTCGCTTACTTGGAACCACAACTAACATATTCTGAACTGCATCGTCTTATTTATAAGACTTTTGGGTTTATATTAATAGAAATTTTCGAAGGATGTTGATTTTAAGATAATATCGATTGTATCCGATATCATGTTTTTAATATTATATAACATGATAAACGTTCCGCAATCTATGAAAATTCATAATTCTCTAGATCTTTCTCTCTGAGAACTTTCGAAAAATTCTATAGATCAGCGATTGATACCGTGTAAGTGATTAACAGGAAAATGAGACTATTAAGAGTGATACACACCGAGGCGAGTAGCTTAGTACAGTAGACAATAATAACACAATTATACGTTTTGTCGTAAAAAATCCCACACAAATTATCGATACCGCACGCCGCTCGTATCGTACTGCGGCAAATTGAAACGATGTGATTTAGTTTTTTTTTATCTGAATTACGTACCGTAATAGATAGACTAATTAATGACGTCACTTTCATTTTAGAAAATGTATTATATTTTTAAATAGAATTGATTATCAGCCGACTGTTAAAAGCGTTGAACATCCAGTTGTGTATCTTTAAATTTAAAAAAATCTTTAGCAGCTGTGGGATTAGAACTGACAGCCTCTGGTTCCAAATGGCGCATATTTACTTCTCATATATCGAATGAATAGTAGGAAATAAGTTATACGTTGCATAAATCATAATAGTGTTCGAATAAAGGCAGGTAAACGTATATATTTTTTTCCATACATTAAATGGCGCATGGAGATAACCAAGCTGACTTTAAACCACTTTAGTAGCCAATTTATTACAAGCCACGGTGGTTTTGCAGCTAAGCTGTATCAGTTTGGCCTCGTTAAGTAGCCAACATGTCCTTGTAGCTGTCCAGAACAGGATGCTAATCACATTCTGTGGGAATTTTCAAGAATGTGTACGGAGCGAGAAGATTTACTCAAGTTGGTCCAACGAGTTGTTGGACACATCGGGCCACCCGACTTGGTTACCACAATAGCGAATTTCCTTTTCATCCATTCTATTTCTTTTAACTTCAGCACACTTGAGCAACCTAATTCTTGGGTAATTTATATTTACTCTTGAAATATTCTCGTCAAATAAAGTAGATGGCTTCTCGATATCAGAGCTCCAGGATTCGCCTGATTAAGACCAGGGCTATCAACCGATGTGTGCGGTCCATCAACTTGTGTGCGGGCCATCAACTTAAGTGTGCAAGAAAAAAGAGGCGAGTGTGCAAATATGCATAGATCAAATTGAGTAGTCAACATAATGTACCACGAAATCATAAATTACATTTTTCCAATATGTAGGTTATGTATATATATTTAAAAAAACTATTTTCTTATCCGATAATGTTCCTTCTTGTTGGAGTCCAGTAGGTTAATAATTGATGATATTTATATCAAATATAATAATATAATCAAATGAAATATATTATTACACAAAACAAAAATGTGGTTACAATTTCCTTTCTTGTGTATGCGGGGGATGAAGACATATGTGCGGAAAATTTTTAACAGATGTGCGCCCGCACATGCGCACACCTTAGAGGGAACGTTGTTTATAAGGTCATGCAATTAAACCATTGCTTAAAAATTGTATTTTTTCAGAAAACAGATTGAATTAAACAAAAATTGAATTACTATTAATCTGTTGATGTACCATAAAAAATCTTTCAAAATAAGCCGATATTGAGATACATATCAGGGCCGTATCGTGTTATAAATCAGAGACGCGATTGCATCAGGCGGCACCACTTAAGGGGCGGCAAAAGTAGCGAAATCAAAACAAATATTCCAAACGCACAAACAGAGGGATAAAATGTTATTTTGAGGCGCAAAATTATCTGAGGAAGCGTGATATTTTTAAATTACGCGACTTACTAAGTCCGAACGTAGAAGTTACGAACAAAAAATTACGGAGAAAAATGGACGAACGTTCGAAAGTAAAAGTTTCAAGATAGGTCGGGGGAGACCTAAAAACTAGAAAAACCCAAATTTTTGGAAGGAAGTGAAAAATATAATACTTAGCAAATCTGCCAGACGGCCCATATGATATAATCATACGTGTGATCTCAATATGGAGCGGATATGTTATAAAAAAATACCTTTTAAATTTGAAAAATTGTTTCTTGATGAATATCTATTTAACTACAACGTCTTATTTATAAGCCTTATCAGAATTATATTACAAGTAAATTAAAAAAATTTAGATTTTAAGATAATATTGTTTGTACCAGATATCATGTTTTTAATCGAACATTACAAACGTTCCGCAATCTATGAATATTCAGAATTCTCTCTATTGTATATATAGCTTTAAAATTCCCTTTAATCCAAGGCTCTATGTATCATCGATTGAAACGATGTAAGTGACCAACATGAATATGGGGACTTTAGGATGATTTTTTAATGAAAACTGCCGAAAATTCGTTCAGCTTATTAATTATTAAATTTGGAATAAAATAATAAATCTAGACCTATGGCGCCATTGAACTATCGCGTCAATTTAGAGAATTATTATCTTCACTCACAATATTTGAATCTGAAATATAGATTTTAAAATGCCGTAAATTTAGACCCTCATTATTACAGATTGGTGATTGATTATACATCGTCTGCGGAAAGGAAAAAAGGTGGAACTTCATTTTTTTTCAATGTAGTATTTAGTTGATAGTCACAATGTATATACCTTAATACACATTCTATTAAAATGATGTAAGCCAAATATGTCGAATTAGTAAATAAATTTAACTTTTAAGTTTGAAAAAGGGGTGGCTTTTGATATTTGCGACCACGAAAAGGGGGTTCCACCTAATCAATTTTATTTGTTTTTCCTAAATAACTTATTAAATTAATATCATATTGAGTAAATAAAATACTAGTTTTAGTCTTTATGCACTTCAAGGTTGTTTCTATGTAATGTTTCGACATTAGCTCAAATCATTGAATAAACTATTTCTCTACTTCCTGTAAAATTTGTTCTATGGCTTCTGTCCTTTTTCCTTTTTACAGTCGAAATATATTTAAAATATAGCAGTCATTCTTACCGAATTTTCTTGAATGTCACAAGTCACAAAATAAAAAATCATGTTATCCAATATAGCCAAGTGGACAAGCGGATGAAATTGTGAGTTGATTTGAAATATATGCTGTGGGTTTGAGTCCCATAGGTACACAAAATTCATGTTTTAACGTATTTTTCAATGTGAAACGTGATTTTAATGCGATTGCTCGATGGGGTGACTGCCAATCTATAAAAAGTTACCTTTCGACATAAATCCATGTTTCATATGCACGGAGGAAAAATCCTTATGACATGGTCCCAACGGCATGTTTTTATTTCTTCGATATCCTGCGGTCAAGATCCTTAGAAGCCTTTCAAATAAACCTCTTTGTGGGTTTTTTACTATTGAGGTTGCAAATTTAAAAATTGTCTTAAATAATATTTATTACACGTATTTCTTCTTGTTAAAATAGAGCTTTCAATAGAACATATGTTTTATTTTTAATACAAAGAATTCTAATTTTTTATTTGATACTATTTTTGCTCCCAAAGTTGAGCAATTGAATCTACTCAATTTAAAGATTTCCATTGCGAAAGAAGAGAATATGGATCTCCGCAATGTGAAGAAGTCTTCATAGATTATTTTTCACGAGAATTTTTTGTCAGGCAATTTCTCAACCCAACTTGCATCTAGTCCTACAATTTTTAGATCCGACAGATCGGGATTCGAGTCCGCATTGACCCGACTGTTAGGCGTGCATGCTACTACTACTGCGCTAACGGGGAGACAATGATTACATAATTTTATGAAGTTAAGCAGAAGACATCTAAGTCACATTTTGAGTAAATCTACTAACTGAGTAAATGCGATTGAAAGTTTAAAGAAGCACATTAACATTTAAAATTATTGAAAACTGGTAAACTTCCATATGTGAGAACACTTCAAAGGCGAAACCCGGGTCGCTAACAGTGATCTCACATATGAAAGTTCACCAGTTTTAAAAAATTTAGAATTTAAAATCAATTTCCATCAAGCACCATCAGTCGAAAATATTAACATTAACATTTAGTATAATTTATGTGTTATTGTGACTTTAAATCATTCCTGTATTTTTTTCTATGAGAATTATGTCATTTTTCCTTTCCACAGTTGATATAGTATTTGAAATATTTCAAGGCAATATATGTATCCCCGGTAGCATAGAAGTTAGCGTGCGCTTATAGCAATCCGGGGAATACGGATTCGATCCTCACATTTGCCGGGTTTTAAAAAAATCCGGCAATGCAGGACTGGATGCCCATTGGATTGAGCAATCATGTCTTTGCAATGGATAGATCTACATACATACATCCTTCACTTTTACGTATTTATTTATGATAATAAAATATCTTGTATCAGTAGTTCCTAAACTTATTTGAGTCGTGGAACCTTTTTTTAATTGAGATTTTTCCATGGCGCCCTATCCTTAGTGAAAATATGAATAATCATAAGTAAGAGATTAAAATAAATTAAGCTCTAATTTTTTTAAGGCTCGCGCTATTATAAATTTTTAATTATAATACTTTGGGATATTCCTAAGCACCCCCGTGACGACGTCACGGCACACACCTTGGGAATCCCTGGCTTATGTAGTGAATTTAAAAGCTTTACGCTTTATTAATTTTTAACGTAAATATATATCAATACACAATTTTCATCTGTTGCATTGGTTGACTTGAATTGGCATAATTTTCAACATTCCTATAGTGTCACTTTGTGCCTTTAATATTTATAAAATAAAAACGCATATATAGTTTACATCAAGTTGTATTTTTTAATTGTAATTTGCAGTAGCCAATAAATACGTGTACATATATTATTAGATAAGAAATAAAATTTTGAAGGGATTGTGAATACAGCATGAGACATAGATAGAAATTTATATTTTGAATTCGGTTTACAAATTATTTAATATTGTCCAGGGGCTTCAGTTGGTGGAACACATACTCCCTCGGGAATGTTAACAGGCCAATCACATACCTGAAAAAGAAAAAACAATTGTTTATCAGTGGCGTAGCTACCAAGGAGCGCCTGGAGCAGACTGCGGAGCGTTATTGGGGGCGAAAATATTTTTTTACTCATTGTAAGAGCTGAAAAAAACAGAAACCATAATTTCTAATAGAAAGACAAAACTTTAAGGCTGTGTGGGACAGTAGTTACCAACCTGAAGACACCAAAATTTAACGAGAGGTTATAGGAGGTGCAACAATTCTACCTGCTCCAGGACGCTGAATATGTAGTTACACCACTGACGTTAATCATAAATAATCTACAATTTTCTTAAAATACATTAAGAAATAAATTCATATTAGTTATTCTCTATTTTTTTTAAAACAGTAGCCTATATTGATTTATATATCCTTAATAACCATGCAAATAATTGAGAACATTAGCTATTTTCTCTTCTAAATTGCAGAACTAATCTGCTAATAATGATGCCAATGACAGAGTTTAACGAAATAGCCTTGAGTATTGATATTTTTCACCTGAGTGGGAATGAGTTTAAATGGACGCTATTTTATAAATTGTGTTTTCTATGCAATTCTCTCGGTAGATCATTTTATTTTCCTTCTCAAATTCTTTATTCACATTTATTTAATTCTTTTACGTATAATATTTAATGAATTTTGTATCATGTCAGATCCATGTTATTATAATGAATACTCCGTAACGTGAATATTTTTGACAAATAATTTGACGAGAATTGATTGAGAGCCATTAACCAAAAGGAAAACCCAGTTTTGCATTTTAAGATTTTAAAGTAACTGTGTGATTCAACTTGCAATTTATTACACCGAAGCGCGTACAGAGAGATACATGTTTCTACATGATGTCTTTTAAATATACATATACACTATGTTGTGAATACGTTGCAATGTTCTCAAGATGTTAAATAAATTACTAAAAATTTAAAAAATATATACTTACTCCTGCTTCTGGATTGAACCATGTGCCATTTAAGCAGTCCATGACGACTGGAATAAGGCCACTACACATGTAGAAGGTAGAGCAGTCGTCAGGGTTAGGGAAGATGACGACACCGCCTTCAGGGTCTGGTTTTGGACAGGTTGGAGGAGGCGTCAGTACGCTGGATGCGTACACAAATCCGACAACGGCGAGAATCAAAATTGCAAAGCCTGTACCAGAAGTTAATACAATGATATTATTTTGCTCGTGATAAAGCAATACTTCATATACCACACGGCAAAAAAATACAAGGCATCATTAAAATCAAATCCCGTTTTTTCAAGTCAAAATCAAAAAAATATATTAAATAGTAACATTAAAAAATATTTTGAATTTGATATAGTAATAATAATTGAAGACATTTTGTTTATCTTTTGTTAAATTTATATTGTGTGGTATACGAAGTATTGTTCAAGAATAAATGATCTACCCAATTATAAGATATTTAAATACTAAAATTGATCTTAAAATCGATAGTTAAGCGCGGTAATATAAATGCTTATATTTTTTTCTAGATTCAAAAATTAGGATTCATTAGTCTCGGAACGTTTTTCTTTGATATTCATTAATATTATAAAAATAATTTGCTTTAATTAAATGTCACTGCGATTTTAAAGACTTGCATCATACTGAGAATATCTGACAGACGGCCCTAATATATATGATCCAAATATGGAGCGGATATGTTATAGAAAATTACCTTTCATTTTTGCAGAAGTGTTTCTTGCTTATTTGGTATCACAACTAACATACACTGAACTGTGTCGTGTCATTTATAAGCCTTTTCAGAATTATATCAATAGAGATTTTCGCAGAATTTTGATCTTAAGATAATATCGATTGTATCAGATATCTTGTATTTAATATACAATAACATGATAAACGTTCCGCAATCTAAGAACAATCAGAATTTTCTCTTTTATAGAGTTCTCGAAAAATTCCATAGATCATCGATTGAAACTATGTGAGTGACTAATTATTATTTTTAATGATAGTAGTCTAAAATTTGTCCAGAGTCAAGTATTAATTTTTAAATTTGGAATAAAATAATAAAAACTAGACCTATGGCGCCATTGAACTATCGCGTCAGTTTAGAGAATTATTATGTTCATTCGCAATATTACAATCTGAAATATAAAATTAAAAATGCCATAAATTTAGATAGATTAAGATACTTATTATTATTATTACAGATTAGTGCTTGATTATATATCGATTGTGGAAGAAGATATGATGTAACCCTCAATTTTTCAAAATAGCTTTTATTCTATAATCTGAATATATACAACATAATACACGTTTCTTAATCAGTGTCTAAATTTAGCTTTCAAGTTTAAAAAAAGGATAGTATGTGAAATTTTCGACCAGAAAAAAGGGCTTCCACCTAATTAATTTTAGTGGTACTTCTTAAATAGCTTATTAAATTAATATCATATTGAGGAAATAAAATACTAGTTTTAGTCTTCAGTCACTTTAAAGTTGTTTCTATGTAATGTTTCGACTTTGGCTCAAAATCATCAAATAAACTTGTTTTGTGCCTCCTGTAAAATTTGACACTTGTGGTTATATGGATCTTCACAGTGTGAAGATATCCACTCCAAAAATGGAGAATATAGATCTCTGCAATGTGAGATGCAACGCACGTGTGCAAGACGCTTGGCAGATTATTTTTGAAGATAATTGTTTGTCAGATAATTATTTAACCCAATGGGCATCCAGTTCTGAATGTTTGATTTTAATAATATATTATATTGCTTATCTGTAAATAAGGGAAGTTATTTTATTTTAATTTTAAATAAAAATTTATTTATTTTTCTTCACCAATTATAATACTAAATTATAAATAATAGCAAAAAATCTGTCACATTCGCTTCCTAATCGGAGTATATGCCTACCATATGGTGTCTCCAAGATTCCTTATCACCAGCCAGCCTCCCAGGTCATACTGGCGTCCTTTAATTTGTCTTTCAATTTCCAGGTCACCAGAATCCCACTGGTCGGAAAAATATGTATTCTGGATCCGGGCTCTCCGGAGACATACATAATACATGCCCCAGCCGTACGTGATCCATACTGACTAATACATGGCCTCCCTCAATCCTAATCATTGTTTTGGATCAACAGTCAATTACTTTATCATTATATCTCTTTTAACTTCAGCACAGTAAAGTGCGTGGCAACCTAAGTCTTGGGTAATTTATATTTACTCCCGAGACATTACCGTCGAATAAAGTAGATCGCTTCTCGATATTAGAGCTTCGGGATACGCCTTATTAAGACCGGATGTAAGGACAGGGAGGGTGAATAGTGAGCACATTAGGTAGTCCCAGTACTGCAGATGGACTGTAAGTGTGTGGGTACCATTAGGGAGCGGATATTAAAGGAATTTTCAGGACTCAAAGGAATCGATTAAAATTAATTTAAGGGATGAATAATAATACATTTTTCGGCTGAACCATCTAGCGATCAATATTACAATTTATTTTTAATAGTATAATACATTTACAATTGAAATTGTAGTAGTCAAAAGTTTTAAAGAGCATCTGCAAAATATTTCCATTGAAATAATAACAACATTGAATTGATAATTTTTATAAGAATTAAATTTATTTTTTAAAACTCTAAACAGACACTCAGTATCAATGACAATTTGTCTTTGATTAGATGTCGTTTCAAAACATATTCGTATCCACAGTTTGGTACTTTTTGAAATTAAAATAATACATGTAAATTTATATTGCAAGATTTAAAAATAGCATCAAAGAAATATTTTATCTAATTTATTTAATTAGATAATGATCAAATTAAAATTTTTAAGTAATTAATAATAAGTCATGTTTTTTAATACATTTTCTTACATAAAATAAAAAGTTTAAGCAATCAAGAAAAAAATTGTAAAATTAACAGGAAATTGCAGTAATTAAACAAAATAGTAATTAAAAAAATGATGTAACTTTCTGTGGATATGATAAAAATGAATCCATCTGACATTTTGACATGTTTCTAGATTAGAAATGAGGAATTTGGTTTAGATTTTTTTTTTTAATTTTAATTATATAATATTAATTTTCTCGTGATGTCATTCTGCATCTAGAAACACCAGCCCTGTCAAAATAGCTGCCTTGCGAAGGATTGACATTTTTACATTAAATTTACAGTAAGTAGTTAGTTATAAGAAAATCTAAACTTCATTAATAAATTATATATATTTACTTATATTTTTTTCTTAAATTCTAAATCTTACAACGTTAATATCATATGCATTTAAAATAAAAATCAGTGTCCATATATTATAATTCGTTCACCAAAAATAATAAAAATAACATAACGACCCAGCTTAAGCAAAAGGAATTAACCCTTACAGAACAAAAATGCCGTGAATAAAATTTGATTCCTCTTCTTTGTTTTAAATCTTGAGTTGAATTTGGATACTAATTCGGCTTAATTCCTTTTGACAGAATGTATTTTGTACATTATGATTACAAAATAAAACCATTTTTCAAAATACTAAGGACTTAATGACTTTTGCCTAAGCGGAATCGATATATATTAAAAAATATAATGAATATATATCTTTTCTTTATGGCCATTTATTAATGAACATGTTTAACTTCATTATTAAATAATACTACAATTTGAATTTAATAAACAATACAACAGTCATACAGGAAGTATGATTTTTTTATATTTTAATTCTGCGATCAATAAAAAAATAAATAAAAAAAAGAATATTTTTAAAAATGTTATAATCGATTATATATTACTTAGGACATCCAACTTTTCCAAAACAATTCTTACGCAATTGACATTGTAAATAATTAGGAATTATTTTTAATATTTATTATAATATGTTTTACTTGCTAAGTCTGTATAAATATTTTAAAATAAAAATAAAACACATGTCAAACATTTATAAATACTATAAATTTTGTTAATTTACAGATTGTTAAATAAAAATAACCAAATTTAATTTGATAAAATATTTTTAAAATGAAGAACCAATATATTGGTTATTGTTTTCAATGATTTAAAAAAATAGCACGTCCTCTGTCGAAATATATTGCTCAAATATTAAAAATAAATATAATTTATATAGTTATTTTATTAATTTTGGGAAGGGGGTTAATTTATATTTTTTATGAATTTATTTGATTGCGCGCCAATGGATTATAATAGTACATTAACATTTTTTACATAATTAAAATAACTTTTCATTACAGATTCGTTTTCCATCTTCAATATACATTTCGTAGAAGTTCTTCGGGAGAGAGGAGACCATCCTGAAATTTTAAAAATACAAATGATTAGTATTTATAATTCTACATAATTCATTTTTACCTACACTGGGAAATGATTTTTACTGTGAAACTGACATCTTAAGAACACTCAGAAAATGATGTAGGAAAAATAATAATAATATAATTAATAATTTGTTATTACACTGTTATTACAAATTCCTAAGGTGGACTTATCAAATTTGAATTTTAGGCCATCGATATAATTATTAGGAGTGTAGTTTCAAAGTCAACTTATTCCATTACGTCAAAATTCAAAGGAGAATATTTTGAACAAGTATTTTTTGTACGAAAAAAACCATTAGCCTCTTTTTTAAGGTTTATTTTTGTTTTCAACATTTTCTAAAATGATTTTGTCTACTTGTTTACATGGCTTAATGGTTTTTATTTACTAAAATATTCATCTTTGAACTTTGTTGTAGTGGAGTAAGTTCACTTTGGAACGATGGCTTAAAATGCAAATTTGATAAGTCCACTTCAAAAAAATTTAAAGGACAGTGTAAAAACAGATTATTTAGCTGTTTTTTTGTTGCTATTATTTTGATATACAATCACATTTCAAACAATTTATTCGCATATCTGTTGAAGAATAACATACTCTTAATAGATCTTAATCGAAAATAGTAGAGTTATATATTTTGCAGTGTAAGTCTCAAATAATGTCCATAGGACAAACATTAAAACCCAATAATGAGTTGAGAAATTTACAGATAACCTTTTTAATAAAAAAACAAATTTAAACCATCGATTTTTTTAGTAAAATACATCAAAGATAAAACATTATGTAATAAAAACTGCCAATATATTTTTTAATTATGGTAAGCATGAATATTCAAACTGAAGCAATCTTATAATTTGAAGATTAATTGATGGATAAAATTTAGATAAAAATGAATAAAAATTGTCAAGATAAAAAAAATCGAAATTATCATTGTTACTTTGATAATTTGCCGGTATTTTTTCCGGTATTCCCGATAAATCGACTGTCATTTTAAGATTAAAAAATACAGTATTTGATTTTTGTCTAGAAAATTATATTAAATAAATGGCGTTTGCAAAATTATAATATCTAGTTATATTTGTTTACCTGATTCGTATCAACAAATTTGCGCACAACAGTTCTTGTCAATTCTGGGTTGTTAAGTAGTTCATCGACAAACCATTCGACTGGCACGCTGCAAAGAAATTAAAATCAACCATCAATTAAAGTGTATTTTTTATTACAATAAATCCACATTTATCACATAACCTGGCAACTTTATTTGAACAGTCTAAAACTGAATAAAAACCTCCATCGACAAGGGATTTATTTTAAACTACAACTTTTCGAACATACATTTTTCGAAATTTAAATAGTTTGATAATATGAGAACGTTCGAAATTCAATATTTGAAAATGTGAGAACAATCAAATTTTAAATTGCGAACAGTTATTTGAATTTGGGTAAAGTTTTTTTGAAAAGCATAACGTTTAACTGTTTGCCCAATTATGATCCATTTTCATCATTATTAGTCAAATTAGTTCCACTACTAGATGTAAGCCTCTCCAACTTCATTTAATCATTTCGATCTACAATCTTTTGTGCATCTTTAATTACTATGATGTTTTTCGAAATCCTCAAAAGGAATACTACCCATTTTCAGTTATTTAACCAAATTTTGGCCAAGGTTTTTTTTCAGTATTTTTTTATTATTGAATAACAATAAAATTAAATTGAATATATATTATATTTTTAAAAACCAAGCGAAAACTTATTCTGTTTGAATGATTGTCGAAATAAAAAAAACATCATGCTATTTTTAAATATACTTCATTCCTCGATTCCTCGTTCATTATGCGATCCGTTTAAATATATATATCGACTGTGAAAGCGAAAAAAGACGTACCCCTTAATTTTTTAAAATAACTTTTATTCGATAGTCAGAATGTATACAAGTTAATGTACGTTTCATCAAAATGATATAAGCTAAAAATGCCGATTTAGTATCTGAATTTACCTATTAAGTTTAAAAAAAGGATGGCTTGTGAAATTTGCCAACAAGAAAAAGGACTTCCGCCTAATCAATTTTACTGATTTTTCTTAAATAACTTAATAAATTAATATCATGTTGGGTAAATAAAACACTAGTTGTAGTCTTCCTGCACTTCAAGGTGGTGTCTGTATATTTTTTTGACTTTGAACCAAAATCATCAAATAAACATTATTTGTGACTCCTGTAAAAAAAAGTGGTTTATGTCCTTTCTCCTTTCCACAGTCGACATGCGAAGTTGTTTTATTGTTGGACTATTAATTGAAACTTCTCGTTTTTCACAAAACTATCATCGTTTGGCATTCAAATGGTTAATGTATTTAAAGGGTCTGACAGTAATATAACATTTAAGTCCTGCATTTTATTAATATATCCATGCTATGCTTAACGATTTATAAAATTAATTATGAAAAATAATAAGATATTAAATAAGGATATAAATGATTCAACTGCCACAAATTCCATAAATTCACAAATCATCTTCTTCAATGTGAAAGCTTTTATATTTTTCGTTCGTCAGAGAAATTCTTCCAAAATAGTATCCGATGCGAAAGAGCTTTGAAACCGGATATCGCTGCGTAAGTTTTTAAAAGTTTCTCATTTAAAAGACGCAAAAGCCTTAACAGCCACGTTAACGACACAATAAACCTTACTTGGACTTCTTTCCAGGACACTTTTAACTTCAGTTTTACTTCTTATTAAAAAACAAAGTTTCACCAACATACACATATTGCATATATATTTAATGTAAATTATTGTATCTAAATATCTATCTAAATATCTAAAATATCTATTCAAATATTGCATTTTAAAGTGGTTTATAACTAGAAAACGTTTAAGATTATTACAACAAAATTAAAAAAATATATATCGCAATATTTGAAATATATTCTCATATACCTTTTCTACCACACAGAAGGAAAAAATATGATACACAAAAGCTCCCAGCTTGGCCGGAAGCTCATATACAGGAACAATATATTTAGCAAACTAGATAAAATAATAATAATAATAAATACCTTTCTGGGAGCTTATCTTCCGCTTGGTCAAAGAATCCATGGTCTTGGGGAGACTCGAGCATTTCCAAAAAGTTGTCTGTGGGTCCCATGGTCAGTGCTAAAATTAAAACAACGAAATTATGTTAGATTAACATATTTTAAATACATTATTTGGCTCTATTAAAGCTAATAATGAACTGAATTGTGTATATACGAGTAGATATTCCATGAAAGGTCCAATGATTTGAAATAGCATATTATACGAGGTAGAAATATTCATAAATATGAGTGTACTTATTTTTAAATTTGAATAAATAAAAATTTTCATAAGGGTATTTAAAAACGAGTTGACATTTAAAATTTGACGCCATTTTTTACGGCGAAACAAGAATAGAAATTTTTATTTGCTGTCATTTGTGAACGTTGAGGTTAAAATATGGAATCGTATCCAATCAAACAATGCGAAAAAATTGTAAAAAATAATTTAAAAACCGTTAAAAAAATCAGTGAATGAATAGCTTCAAAAGTTTTGGAACACTCGTTACATTTTGTAACAAATTGAATTTTATAATCACGGAGCACGTGAATTAACACATTATGAAGGTGTCAGATCCATAAGTGGAGTATATAAATTTTCCAATGTGAAGACACGTCTTGACAGATTGTTTTTCACAAAAATTGGTTGTTAGACAATTGCTCAATGTAATAGACATGCAAGCTTGCATTGTTCGGATTTCAAAATCTGACAAATGTGAAAATCGAAATCGAATTTCCTAGATCTCTCGGCCACAGAGAGACATCTATATGTATATATTAAATTTTAACAAAAACCACTTATTTTAACAGTATAATTTAATAACTATTAAGCAGTCAACAATATCCTTGTGGCTGTTCAGAACAGGAAGCTAATCAAATTCTGTGGGAATATCCACGAATAAGTACGGAACGGAAAGAGTTACTCAAGTTAGTTCAACCAGCTGTTGAACCCATTGAGCAATCCGGTGTGTTTGCTACAAGGCCAATTTCATTGCTTTCAAAAAGTTTGTAACGTTATACGGCTAGCGTGATGATCTCTTCACATAATCGCTTGGTCAAATGAGTCTTTATTTCTCATTCTATTTATTTTTAACTTGAGTGCGTGACGACCTAATCCTTTCACGTAATTTATGTTTACTCTCGGGAAATTTGTCGATTAAAGTGGATCGCTTCTCGATATCAAAGCTCCCGGATGCACCTAATTAAAACTAAGCTTAATAACGGGTTGAGTAGATGAAGGAGGTATTTAGAAGTATAATGTAATGATTCAATTAAAATTTGGCTTTAACTTAGCTTAAGTATACAAAATAAGTCTCCGATAACATTAGATTTATTTTATTTATTGTTACTAATAGTGGAAAAGATCCGAGCGCCATTATTTTATGCCCCCAAGTCAATATCACGTTTTAGATAGAGAGAAGTTTATAAAAATGTTTATCTTTAAGGGAAGATAGATTATTTTTTCGAAAGGCAGTAAAAGGTAAAAGATAAAAAAAAACGACTCCCAAATTATATTCCTGGAAACTCAAACAGAATACAAGCCACTTTCTTTTTCGTAAATTCGTACTTATTTGTTTTTTTTTCCCTTTTTCTTCTGTTTATCTTTACGCAAATAGACAGGTAAAGTTTACGATAGCTAATTCTTTAAACAAAGTTTCTAGTTTATGTTTTTCCATAGATTTACAAGCCGTCAGTATATCATAACATTTGACATTTGAGTCCCAATTTTACATATAATATAATCCTGTTTGATTATTAAACATTCAGCTAATGTCCAACAAATCAACTGTTCTCTGGGGTATAGAGTGAATAAGATGTGATTTTACACAATGAATTAAATTGTCCGAGAACTTAAAGTCAAAGTTATAAAAAAAATACATTACATAAGGGGATTGGTTGACTTTGAAATATTTCAACACTAACTAGCTAAATATATTTCTTTATTATAAAACCAATGAATGATTAGATATTTATATGCAGTAAAATTTAATATAATTACGCGTTCATTTAAGTAACAAAGTAGTGTATATATAAATAACAAATATTTTTTATAGCGCTGGACATGTAAAATCTTTCTTATTTCGTACTAATATTTTGTTAAGTTAAAATACATCATTATAAACTTATTTGAATAACAATTCATTGTTGAATTGTTACAATTTGATGATGATTTTGATAATTCTAATAAGAAGCGTTACTATCGGGTGCGTTTTATGTTCCAGGCCGATGAAAAACTTTTTGCAAAATTTGCATCTTTGCGCGAGCTGTGTATGATATGACAATATCCTCTTGGGACTGTATGTACTGTAAGCTCCATTAGTTTATTCAGGTACAAGAAAGTTAAGCAAGAAATCACGATGGTGATCAATGTAAAGAAATATGGCCCAATAATGCCGTCAGCCCAAATAGCGCACCATACCCTGCGAGAGTCTATTGGTCACTGGTGTGACAATGAAATGACAGTGACAAAAATTTTCAGTGGCCCAACAGTGGCTATTTTGTTTATTAATAAAATCAGTCAAGTCAAAATGTGCCTAATCACTATTGATGATTTTTTTCTAAAATATCAACAATTATTCAAATAACATATTTTAATAAATTCAACACGTTGCTGCTACGTTAGATGCCTTATAATGAATTGTTATTTACCACTTTTTATGACTGTTTAATATGAACTAACAGATTTCAGCTAAATCAAAATGTCGACCAAACAAAAACTGCCTGGAACAAATACGTACCCGTTATATACGTGTCATGAATATGTAACTTATGATATTAAATGGATTCACCATGTCGGTTTTGAATAATCTACAATTGCGAGTGCTTATTCAATCAACCTTTATGACAACTGTGAGAAATTAATTATAAGAGTGGGTTAAATTGCAATTATTTGTGATGAAAGACAATACCTTGAAGAGTTTCTTGTGAATGAAGACCTCGCTTGCCAAATCCTCTAGCCGTCATCATCTCATTGTTCTTGAATCCCCTCGTAGCTCTAGGCTGCTTGGCCCTTGGGAGGACCCTGGTACCAGCCGCCGCAGCACTCCCTACTCCACTAAGAGTCAATGCCACACACAACGTCAGACCAGCCACCAAAACGTGAGTTGAGATCCTCATTTTGAGATCTGAAACAAATAGAGAATAGACATTTAGAAATAATATATACAGTTATAAATATACTGAAACATAAAGATTTGATATCAATATGAAACCTTGGAAAATATAGGTGAACTAATGTCGAACGACAATGCTCGAATTCGATAACAACTTAAATGTTTGCATCTCATTTCATTGTATTATTATAATATTTAAGATGTAAAGAATCTTGTAAGTTTAAAGCATTTACAAAATATAGCACACTAAATCAAATTATAATACAGTGGAAACTGCTTAACATGAAAACGGTTAACATGAAAAATTGGATAACATGAAATAATGTCCGTTGCAGTCCGAAAAAAAATCTATATAATTTGATTTAAAAAAATCGGTTAACATGAACATATGTTCCATTTCAAACGAAAAAACTTTGTCTATTGTCAACAGCCTCACCATCACCAGAATCCTCTTAATCTATTTTTCACTAGAACTGCAATTTCTTCAAACACGAAACCTTAACCTCACGAAAAGGTTTTTGAATTCCAACTCATAAGATTCACCTACCATATAAGTCATGCAATTGTTTTTGCCGTATTTTTCCTGGATCCACAATTTTAAAACAATAATTTAAAGGTACTGCTTGTTTTTAGATAAAGACAATGACGATTTTCAAAAGTTATCCTGTTTCAAAAAAAAATATTTACCATTTAAAAGTTATTTGAAGTGTACTTAATATGATGTATTTGACAATTTATATATTGTCAATGTACTACAAGTGTTAATTTTAGCAGAAAATCGAATTAATTTAATATTACGTCATAGAAAACATTGGTGATTTTTTTTTTCATGTAACATTTAAGATGAAATTCTTTTAACATGAAAAAATATTTAAGTCTCTATGGTTTCATGTTAAGCGAACTCTACTATACTAGCCTTATTATCCAGATTTCTTAGCGGTTGATAAAACTAATTATTTCTTCAAATTAATCTCAAAATTTGGCTGTATAAAAGTCTCTTGTCAATCATCGGTGACAATGTTGAAAGTAAAACAGTTGGACTATAAGTAGCAACCAAAATCAATTGTGAATATTTAACGTCACCACTGTCCTCTGTTTTAGAAAAGTTCTTGTTACAGACATAAAAACACACATATTTTCTATCTCATAATATAGATTATACCATGCCTGTCCCGAAAATGAAGTATATGGATCCCAACATTGTGGAGATGACTGTTCCAAGACTGAAATATATTGATATTCGCATTATCATGACTTACGCTGGTAAATATCAAATGATAATGTGGAAATTATGAAACATATTACAAAAAACAGAGTAAATAAAAGTTATCATAAAGATATGAAAATTTTAATTTAAAAAAGCCTATCGAATTAGCGTCTGTTTAAGCATGATAAGGTTTGTTTCAGTATATCATTGTAAAAACGTGATAAGAAAAATTCTATTAAAATAGGAAGAAAATAAAAAACTATCGTTGAAAAGTGTATCCATTATAACCGATAATGTTCGGCTGATAATATTGTAGATTTATTTTTATTTTTAAATATTTTTTACATAAAATACCACGTTGTGTAAATAAATTGGCGTGTGATCTTCGTATTTGTTTTTCTTCTGTTTTTCCAAAGGATTTCTCATTGTGTGATGTTAAAATTTTGTCTTCCAATTTTATGACCTGTATTGTCCAAAAAATCATTGGGCTTAAAAAATTGTTTGTCTTTTCCTGGATGACTGATTATAACATATTGTAAGTATAGAAGTATGATCCATTGAAATCTGGACTTATTTATTTCGGCGAAATTGTGTCGCAAATCAGAAGCCATATACAATTTGGTTTTATGTTTTAAAAACTTTAATATACTCATTTCTATCGTGGAAAAGTTACAAAAGTCATAGTTTAAAAAGACCAACAAATTCAAGGCGTAAAACAGTAAGTTCCATTGGAAAAATTCTCTGAAATCTAGGAAAAATCTTTTCAAAGACTTCAACGTCTGGTTTTGATACTATAATATTAATGTTTTTCACTTACAAACTGTAAAGTCATAATTAATATATAAACAGCTTTCAATTCCAACGCTTATACTATTTTTATAACTACAACTATAAGAATAAAATATAGTAACAATTTGTGACATTTTACAAATGACAAATTTTCGCATCTTTCATGAAAATTGAAACAGAATGTTCTTAATTTTAGAGTTAGTTATTAGGGACGTAGAGACTAATATTAGCCAGAGTGGCAAAGTTATCCATTAAACCACGCACAAGTAAAAAAATGCGTCGCCAAATACATATCCTTCCTTAGTTTTAAGCTGTAATAAGAAAGCTTGGCTAAAATGAAAGCAGTTGGATAAAGTCACGGATAATATCCATATACCTGCAAGAGCATAAGTCTCTTCTGATAGAAGAAAAAGAAGAAAATTTCTTCTGAACCCTCTCCACCATGAGGTCGTATTTCAACTGATCCGGGGCCCAAACAACCGATCCACTCTCTAGCCTGCTTCGAACTAATGAATTATACAGAGTTTTGAGTATTGTATTATTCTTCTACTATTGTGACAAGTAAGTCATCTCCAGTAAATAAGTTCACTGAATCATGTGGTGTTACATAAAACCAACGTTATCTAAGAACGGTTCAAAATGTGCCACGCTGTATGTCAGACTATTTTTCCACTTCTTGTTCCTCTACTTCACTTTCTTCAGAATACCTAATCCGTAGTCGCATTACTGGTACTCTTCTTATTCGATAAGGAAATCTACCATTATCACTATCACTATCGCTATCCAATTCAGTTAAGTCTTCATCAAAATAGGTAGATAAATAATTATCAGCGAATATTTCTTCATCACTTTCGTAATTTTCTAAAGCCAGTTTTTAAACAACCAACATGTTCTTGTGGCTGTCCAGAACAGGATTCTTATCACATTCTGTGAGACATTCTGAATGCACAGAATGTGTAAGAAGCGGGAAGAGTTACTCAAGTCGGTCCAACCAGCTGTTGAACCCATTGGGCCATCCAACTTGGTTCCCAAAAGGGAAAATTTGATTGCTTTTAAAAAAATCGCGTCGTCTTTACATAAATTGCTTGACCAAATAGTCTCCATTTTTTTCAATTAGCTTTTTTTATCATTATGTTTCTTTCAACTTCTGCACACTAGAGTGCGTGGAAAGCCTTGGATGATTTATGTTTACTCCTAGGACATTCCTGTCGAATAAAGTAGACCACTTATCGATATTATAGCTCCGGGATACGCCTAATTAAGACCAGGTGTAAGAACGGGGTGGGTTGGATGGTGAGCACATTAGATAGTTAAATAGATTCCATCAAAAAAAGCACGACGCAATTTTAGCTTCGTTTTCAAAACAAAAATTTCAATACCCTTCTAAAATCCAAATAATGAGATCTATTTATACTATGATTTATTGCGGCACGCATACCTGAGTTTAGTGACACACTTGAAACGCATTCGCTCGCCCTTGCAACAATTATCAAGTATAATAAAATAGTAATAAATTCATCTGCATGTAAAAATTGATTAAAATAAATACGATAAAAAAAACCGAACTAAAAGAATCATTTTGATTGCTAATGAATGTCGCTTTTCTCACTCATACATGAAAAAATATTCGAGTGTAGGAAGAAGACAAATATAATTTTAACTGTATCATCACCTATAGTGATACAGTTCACCATTTCAATGATATATTTCGTCGAAAAGTATTAAGGGGGATATACACGTTCAAGTTTGCACGCACAATAATTTGTATGCGACCACTATTTATTTTCTTGAAGCTCCTATTAGTTTTAGGTAACTAACGTGTATTATTTGATATAAACTATAAGACCGGCCATCTGCTGACATATAATTAAATAACAAAAAAACCATTCATTAGCATGGGATGCTTCATTTATTATTATTGCTTAATATTGACATGCTCGATTTGACCAAAAAATCCACTCTGGCTTTTGAAAGTTAATAGTTTATATTGAGCGTGATGATCTCTTCACATAAATTGCTTGATCAAATAGTCTCCATTTTTTTC